>JAAGNO010001513.1:17710-56703 GCA_033439905.1 Ceryle rudis | reverse complement strand
ACCGGCGGTGGCCGGGCGCTTGCAAAAGGCAAGCAGCCAGGCAAGAGTTAATTGGCGCCGGAGGAGGGGAGGGGGCGGCGGTGGGGCACGGGGAGTTAATCAGGGAGCATATCCAGAGCCAGGCATGGAGAGGCCTCGCTAATGAGCCTCAAGTACCCTGCAGTGGCTTTCAAACCTAACGGGCTTCAAACGATGCCACCCCGTGACAGAGTACTGCTGGCCATACGAAGAGGGTGATTAGAATAAATGACTGGAGTAATTAACTCTGATTGGAAACCACCTGACTGGAAAGAGAAGCTAGGAGCTGTTTAGCCGATGGTCTTCTGGTAGAAAAAGGAAGCTTTCCTTTACTCCAGTGTTTGTATGTGCTAAAAGAGCTCTTCCTTTCAAATAGGTATGTGGTGGCACTAATGAAAAGCAGCTTTCATTCAAGGGCCTCCCCATTCATTCTGAAAGGGCGAGAAAAGAAAAGCTTCAAAGTAGAACTAATTTACTTCATCCAAAGCCCACTTTGCGGAGCCTGTAGTTTGCGGTAACTCCAGAACAAAATATGGGGGGGGACACGACAACTTTTCTCTTTTGGTAGGACGTTTAAACGTTTTAAAGACACTTGCGCATCGCTGTTTTGTTTTAAATACAACTGCTAAGGCCTTGGCGAAGAAACCCAGTCTCTGCACTTTCTATTTTTCGTGCCCACGTTGCCAAATGCTTCAAAACCCGAGCGCAGTTCCTCCCCTCTAGCGGCGGGAAATGCGCGGTTTGCGCTGCGGAAAACAGCAACAATTCTCCATTTCTAGTTATTTATTTTGGAAACAGGATTGGCAACCTCCAGCAGCCCTTAGGCAGGAAACGTGTTCGCTGCACACCGGCTTTCTCTGCCACGCTATCTCGCCGCTTTCCTTTACAAAGCAGAATCGCAAAGAGCGAGGGCATTACTACCTGCTGTTTTACAAGCAATCGGCAATTCATTCTACCAGTGTTGTCCTGTACCTGCTGAGTAAATGCCTTAAAAAAGTTCCACTAAGTGCCCAGTAACAACTACAGTGAGGTAGCAAAAGCAATTCACCAAATGTTTATGCTGAGCCCCTGATTTATTTGACAGCTTTACACCTTCAAGACATGATATAATTAAATGTTTTGACAATGAAACAAAAATTGGAGAAGTTATAAAGTCGTTAAATATGTACAGTACCTAAAATTAACATGTACGGCTATGAAGTAAGATTTCAGAACTGCTCCTATAGAATAGATAGAATGTATTTAGCTTTAAAGAGTGATTTCTTTTATCCTTAGACTTTCTGCTACTGTATTAAACTATTACACATCTAAAGAATTCCTAATTTAATCACTGTATGAATGCAGCTCAACAAGATTAAAAATGCAATTCTACGTTACTTAATGACTTAAACAAAAATCGTGCACCTAAAACAATATTAGGAGACTTTTAAAATTACATATAAACAAAACACTAAGCAGTATTTTAATTTCTTGTGTCAATTGCCGTTATTTTGATTGTTTCAAAATACAAATCAACAGTTGCCAGGATGGCTTAGGGGACAACTAACATGCTCTGATGTTAATCCTACCCCTCCGAGGCACTCCAGTTCAAGCCTCAGGCAACCCTTTGTGCCTGCGCAAACCGGGAGATGCAAGCTGGCACTTCCTATCCTAGAAGAGAGGGCACACAGTGCACAAAGAATGCTGAAAATGGGGCTCAGAAAGAGCGAAACTTAGCTGCTGACCGTGTCTGTGTTCACAGGGTGACCTAGGAGAACTGCAGTAATCGCTACTTCATGTTCAAGGCGAAAATGAGCATGTTAAAATTCTAATTTTAAAATGGCAACAAATGTCCATAAACTATGGCTACGCACTCTAAGGTCAGTTCCTATCTCTAAAATGCAGTTTCGTTATCATTTTTGGTAGTATGTGTATAAAATGGGAGCTTATTGCTTGACTTAAAAGCTAATTGTTTAAACAATGTATAATTATATAACCATTATTTAAACATTAAAGCATTTAAGCAGCTATGAAAAAACATTTAGAATCAACTTTGTAATGCATCTGAAGAGCAATGTTGTTCTAAAGGAAACAGTAATCCAGCAAAAGGTAACAATGACCAGTTGTTTATAAAAACCACTGAAATGTTTGGGAACTAGTTCACATTCTCATGCTATGTTTATGTTTCCATTTATCATCCTTCTCCTCGAGAAGATAGCTCAAAAGGAAGAAAGACTGGAGTACAAAATTTTGTTTAAATTACACATGCAGACGTCAGGTAATTTAACAAATCGAGACAAAAAAGGGATGCCTGTGTATAGCTAAAATCATTATTGCATTAAATCATTTTCTCCTCTCTCTGAGGAACCCACCCTTGCAGTGTCGCTTGTATCTATTTTGTATATTCGGTTTTGCCAAGAACTTCTAGCTCGTAAGTGAAGAAAAGGACCCTGTAACACAACCCAAATGTAAGAGTATACTCTGTATAAATGTTACTTGAGTCTCGTTAATCAAAGAACAGACCCTACCTTTGCTTTTAATGCGTATCTTAATGATGTGCTTCTGCTCTTTTCACACCTCTTTCCCATCTTATTGTAAGAAAATACAACAGAATACAATGCTATGCCCACAGAACATCAATAGGTGGTGATGAGGCGATTTCAGGACTGGTGTAGTGGGCAAATGAAAACCAGTTATTCATTAAACTGTTCATTAGGAGGATTAGACGACTTGATCACTTATGCCTGTGGTGGACTGTACTTCTGAAGAGAAATATCTCCTCCCCCCATTCATAAATTACTGATGCCAGCATGATTTCCATCATGCTGTACGTGAGAACTGGACGTGGGGAGAATGCTTTTCTTTACACCTTCGTTGAAGAATATTCAGGAAGTTACCATTTGGTATAAGCAAGTGCTTGGGTTTCAATTCCAGATCCGTTTACATGTCTACACTCCAAATGCCATGGGCTTTGAAATAAATTATTAAGAAAACTGAGAATTGAAGCCAAAAATGGCTAGTGCTCCTTGGAAAGAACTTTAGTCTTATTCTCTACTTCATTATTACTACACAAAATACCTCAGATGACTGCAAGTAGTTGCTTTTGAATTTTATTTTTACTTCTGTGACAAGCTGACGAGAATTCTCACCACAGAAGGATTAGATGGGGTATGCTTGCCAACTACAAAAGGATCCAAAGTAAAATGAACTTCTCTAACTGGTCCTGCTGAGTCATTGCTGTATTTAATTCAGGGAGGGGCACAGAGGATGAGTAGTGCTGTTTGAGTACCTCAACATTAATGCACAATATTCCAAATGTTTATTAATGTAATACCAGCAACCATTTGTTAATCCCTCATCTTATAATGCCCTCAATTCTCCAAATACCTTCCCTGCCCCCCTGGATGTCAGTAAATTCAAGTGAACATTTTGTAATTATAAATCAAAGTAATGGATGCTTATGCAGCCACTCTGGGTAGGCAGATTTTTTTCGTGACATACTAGAGCGTGTTCTCCCGCCTTCTCTTGACATGCAAGCACACATCTGAAAATCTGTTTGGAAACAATCGGTACTGATATATATGTTGCTATTGTCACTCCACCCAGAAAATGTTGTAAATTGATTTATAAATAATTTGTTGAAAAGTTTGGGATTTAAAAAAGCCACCTTTTTTTTTTTTTTTTCTCAAAACAAACTTCCATTATAGCAATACTGAGAGTATTCCAGGGATCAGGTGACATGGAAATCTACACACGGAAAAAATCCATCTTACTCAGAAATCTTTAGACAAACCTGGGATTCACCGCTTGTCCTAGTGCATTAAATCAGCTGGACAATAACGTGCGCTACCCACAACCCTTTTAATGTTTCAAACAAAGGTGTACAGGAGGAGTCACCATAAGCTATATTCAGTATTCCCCCTTTTTACAAAACCTAATAATCCAGTTCCATTTGCTTTGCATGTATGTGCACATCTGAAGGAACCCCGAAACACTGCTTACCCATTCCTGAAAGATCGATTAACAGCAGCTTTCCCTGACTTTCCCTGACGTAATGGCCTTGCCCCTGAGATGACAGAATTTGCTAGGTGCACAATTATGTGCTAGGTGCAAATTTAATGCCATTCATGCCTCAAATTCTTGTAAATCAATTACATCGATCCCAATTTTTACTGGAACAACAACTCCCTCCAGTTTCCTCACAAGCGGACAAACAATAAAATGACCAGTGCCTTTCCACGGGCAAGAAGGGACTTAGAAAAGGTTTGTCCATTTCTACATCTCATTCTTTTGCAACCAGCTTGGTCTGTATTCATCATTTAATTGTGGCAATGCCGATGCTATTTTATTGATTAAATGTATTTGGAAAATTTCAACTTCTAAATGAGAACAAACATATCGAATGACCCCACAGCCTAAGTCACAAAGAAGCGAAAACTGGAAATACTGAAGTATTGTAACCCGCAGTGTTAATGGAAATGACAGGCAGAGATTCCGCTACCTAAACCCTTTCTCAAAATGTAAAGCATTTACATAAAGCACCCGTTTACCACTTTTCTTTTAAAAATCACAACAAAATAGCCACTTTGAAAGCTAACAGAATTGATCAGAAATTCGAGATAGATACTCTAGCAATCAGAATCACCAATGCATCTATCTCAAAAAGTGTTACTGGATGGGTTTTTTTGTAAATTCATTTTAGCTCGAGCAAGCTCCCCTCTTGTTATTTACATGCTCGATGTATACATGACACAGTGTAAAATCTAAACCATCAATACCTCCTTTAAAATGCACTTCCATAAAATCGCTAGCCATGTAATCACAGGAACTTCTCATGTAACGTAGTAGAGACTGCAGAAGGCTTTACATATTTGTCACTCCTGCACTGTACATACACTAAACAAGCCATTTAGATTTCTTTTTTACAAAAATATACCAGGCCACATTATAAAGATTTAGCATAGCACTGCAGAAAATAAGGGAAATGTGCTATGATTTATTAGCCAATTAAATGCATAATTACTGATTTATCCTTCAAATTACGTATGAAAAGACCTATTGTGCACTGAAATGAAATTTGTAGCGTATGATTACTGGAAATACTAAAAAACTTTCAAAGAAAATGTTCAGCTAGTGTGTACATACACTCACGAAGCCAGAGAGGAAGATAATAAAAGCTTTTTACCTGCAAAACCTAAAGCACATACATGAGAAAAATCATGATTATTAAGACATGATGACAGTTAAAATGGTATGGTTTTGTATTTGACATAACTGTATCTGTGCCCCAAACCTGAAAGTTAAGATGTTGGTAAAATATTTTCCTGGGCATTGGAAGACCAGAAATACTAACATGTAGGAAGGTTTTTAAAAATTAGTTTGTGCTAACTATTGCAATTTTCTTATTGGTCCCAAGCAGAGGATATATGTAAGAAATTCAGTATTGTACTCAACGTACAAAAGGAAAAATACAGGTGCTTGCAGAAAAGAAATTCCACAAAACCTGGGACCCAGTTATGGACAGAAATTACATCAGCTGCTTTGTGTTTCAGAGTTGTTCTTCAGTCATTTCATTGCCACTGATGATAACATTACAATGTAATGCTTACTATTTAGTTCTGCGTGAAACTTGTGTGGGCAACCTGAAAGCACACAGCAAAAAGCCTTCTAATGGGGCAAAGACTGGAAACTTGCAGAATTACCTGGAACAGAAAGCAAGGGTGGCTGCCTAACCATGTAAATCTAGCAGAACAGGGTTTCCTCTGTCAGACACAAATCCTGGCTGAACAAGAACGGCGATCTCGGGAGCAGGGAAGAGAGAGGAAGAGAAGACCTTCACTCCTTCAGTAAGTTTTCACAAGGAAACCAGGAGGAGGAAGGAGAGGGGCTACACTTGCCAGCCCCTAAAAGCCACAATTCATTCTTTCCAGTTATGCAAGAGTTAAGAGTTGAAAATCATTAAATTTGAAATTTGGACCTCAAAATATGGCATCATTTTCATTTGTCTAGTAAGATCTGAGGCTTCAGAGTTCACGTTTTCAACATTTTATCCACTGAGCTAATGAATGATAAAAGCTTAGACTCCTGCAAACTAACAATTTCAAGAGTAACAGCTAAAGGAAGAACACAGACTATGGCAAGACTGAGACTAAGAAAGCCTGGTTTACTGGAAATTAAAAATGGAAAAACCTCAAAGAAAAAGTTTACTGGAAACAAGTAAAAAAGGGATTGCAGACTAACTTCACTATATAACCCAAAGATCCTTCTACATAAAACAGTGGGGGGTTCACATTATATTGAGTGAGATGTATACTAACGAACATTTTCAAAGGCTTAACAGCTGCTGGACCACTCAAGGAAAACAACCTGTTTAATACACCTAGTAAAAAGCACGTAATTAATAAAAGTATGAAAACAAGCAACTAAGCAGCTAAGTTTATATTAAGCCTCACGTTAATCTCAGCACACACAGGGCTATTAAATGCAAATATTACCAATAGTTCAAACTCAAAAACTTGTTTCTGTTACAAAGGACTTCATTAATTCCATACATATAGATATTATAAAAGGGGAGGCTTGCTAAGTCCCAAAGGCTTCCCTTTTAGAAGATTTGTGAAGTTTGGACTTTGGCAAAACAAAATCAAACCCGTGCCATACAGGCGCCTTTTTCCAACTGCACAGAATAACTCCACGTCCCTCTGCTGAGACGACTGATACAGGGAAGGAAGAAGAAACTAAGGATACTTAAACATACTTAGCCGTAAGAAACTAAAGTATAATTCACACACCAACAAAAATATCCGTAATATCCATCATACAAGTAAAAAAACCAACAACAAGAAAAAGAAATAATAAACCAAACAACACAGCAAAGGAAGATTCAAGTACTGGTACAAATCCAGTTGTAAAACTCCTGGGCACTATTTGTTAGTTTAAAGCCTGTGTGGTGAGTTCAGCTTATGTAGGAACTGTAAGGGCTTAAAATACCGAATTTGGATTTGTTTTTTAAGTGTGTACCTTAAGGAAATAAGCCTGAGGTGCTAAGTTCCTTGCCAGTTCACCTGTTTGCCCATTCCTCCCTTAGTAACAAGGACACCTCTGGTTTATTTCAAGTAGATTTGAAAGACTGGCCAAAAAAGTCTCCAAGATAATTCCATTTGCACAGCTTTTCAGAAAATCCATCGTTCGCCACGGGCAAGAAGGGGAAACAGTTACTCCCAGCAAGGGAAAGCCAGGAAGTACACGGCCTTAATACCCATTCGGTTGTATCTGGGGACGACAGTTAAATGGACTCTGGCCAGTTCACCAGCAGCCACCAAAAGCAGTGGTGCTTCTTCAGCTGCAGTGTCAGAAGGAATTCTGGGGAGAAGCTGAAGTTGCTGCTAAGGGGTGAAGGCTAAGAAGCAAAGGACACACGTGTAGGAAACTAGGTCACAGCAATCCCTCTGCTCACTGAGCAACTGGGTGCTTTCTCCAGCTAAGTGTTTGAGAGGTGAACTTCCCCAGCGAAAGAGATGTTAACTTAAAAGGAAGTTGTAACAATAATTTCCAATTCCATTTTGAGTCCGAGTACAAGTTAACTTTGGAGTTCAGAACACACACTCAGCAGGAAGAGGCCCTTTTAAAGTTACTCATAAAAATACATATATATGCCTGTTGCTTTAGTACTTATTTTTAAGTACTTAATCACACAAAATAATTTTTAGTGTCTTTTCAAATGCACTTTACACAGATGCCCATTATTCTGACTTATAAAAAAGAATGTAAATTAAATTCAACCCCAAAAATTACATGCAAGTGTTAATCCTGGAGTTAGCAAAATACACTGATGTATTTTATAGCCTACTGTGTATTACAGCTTTCACCTTCCTAACTAGCTACAGAAACTGAAAATGTGCAGTATTTTTAATTACTTAAGAAGAATATGGCCATAGATGCTAAAATAATAGCCTTTTAAAAACCACAGTGATTCAGGAATTTTAGTAGGTAAAACTAAACTACAGAAAAATCTTTACAAGTTCCTTCAAACACTGTGCAGAAATCAGCTTTCTGTAGTCTCACAGCCCACACATGTCACTTCAAATTCCAAATCCAGATTTTGGAGAGAACATGCATGTTTTTAGGACTCCTACAGCATGCTAGGAAGCTACTGTTCCTATGTATTCTTAATATGAACCAGTCCCCGAAACACTAACTGAACATAAATTAAGATTTTTGTCACTGATTTTATTTCACTCTGGAATCTCCATTATTGAGAACAATGGGGTACAAAGCAGAAATCCACTACACATTCTTACATCGCTTTGTGAATTTTGGCATCTGTCAGTGTCATATAAAACACATTAAAAAAGCAGCACTACCAGTTTTAGCACAAATATTTAAAGCAGTTCAGTATAAACTTTATGTCCAAATAAAGTCTACTAATATCCAGCAAGCAGTGGTGCAGCTGCATTAGCTCATGTAATGTTTCACACATGGAAACCAAGATGCAAGATTACCTCATTTATGGTAACACTCATAAACTACACAGTACACAGTAAACATGTCTACCCAGCAAATTAAAATATCACTGCACTATGCAGCAGCTGAAGCTATCCAGAACCTGTTTATAATCCAATAGAAACAGAAATTTGTCTTCAGTTCTAGAAATAAGGGGGAGGGGAGGAATCAAAGTCTAAGTAAAATAAACTGCACTGCAAGTGTCACTTGCCCCAAGACTTCCTGCTTCCCACAAAAGACATGCACCCATTCTGGAGATCAAAGGTCATAGCTTTACAATAGAATACATTGTAAATAGGTTTAAAATAATTGAACACAACTGCAGACCAAGGACTCATTTATAGCTTGCTAGGAAAAAAAAAAAAAAAAAAAAAAGAGCTGTTTTAAGTCATTCCAGTATATGAACTGAAACCTGCATTATAAAACTGCATCTGCTTCAAAACTACCAGATCACCACCTGCATACCAGTTGGATTTGGTCATTCCACAGCCTTCTAAATAATGAAATGCCTTGGAGTAAATTACACGCCACCACTGTTTTGATTATCCTCCCCAATGTCTGGAGGAGCACTCAAAACGGCCGTACCTGCTGCCGAGAGGCTGGCTGCTCAGCAGCTTTCCGAGGACCCAGATCTATCTCCTGCCTACTCTTTCTGCAACAGCGAGCATCCATCCACACAAGCGCTGCAAATTCTCACTAACCACACTGAGTTTACTCCTTGCACAGCTCTCCAGTGACTCAGTGCCCGGGATGGTGACTGCCTAACTCTCAACTGGGAGGTGAGGGGGGGAGAGATGGCACAACACTCTCTTCCATCATCCTGATGGCTTGCAAGATCCGTGTCTACGTGATTCAAACAAATCAGCATTTAGCCTGTGCCCCAGAGGTGCTGTCAGTGTGTCATGTATGGAACTATAAACCTGAACTCGGGGATGTACTTACTAGTCATTTATAGCTACCTGCTCTTTTGCTTTTATAAAACAAATAAATAAATAAAATCTATCTCAACATTTGCTGAAGGAATAAAGCTATCAAATGTAAATGCACAGTCCTGTCCAACCTGATAAACTCATTTTTATGTAGTAATGGAAGAGGCCTCAGTTCTGGGCTGAAACAACTCAAAACCTGTTTGGAAAATGAACATTACCAATGCATGCGTTACAATTTATTGTAGCTATCTTTGCACATCGCAGACTCGTTGACAATGTACAATCAGCACTGTTTTTCAATGAACCAAAGCAACTATGTCATACAGGTCCACATTCAGTATCAACAAGTAAAACCTTTGGAATTAACAATGGTTACTAAAAGCTCCTACAGCTCTTTACATGTCCAAAACCCTGCGTAGGTTTTAATGGGATATTCCTGTGAAAACAAACTATCACCTCAAAGTTACGGTTCCTACAGTTTATCTGGCATGCAATCTGTCCTGTATTAGTAAAGCTCAAATACCTTCCTTCAGGGCATAATAAATATGGAGGTTTGCTGGGATTTGTTAATATATTTGCTATCTCACCAGGATTAAAGGCAGGAAATAATTCCATGATATTTACTTCTCTCTGTTGTTAACCTTAGTTACCTCTATTAGACTAGCAATTATACCACTACAAAACCGTAATCGCTAGTCACAGACTCACAGCAAAAAGACAGTTCATCACAAGACTGAATTGATGCTCGTTTTAACAGTGACACACGAACAATTAACTACGGCCACCTCCTTAAATCTGTGGGTTTCACCCTGTGGTTTGCAGAGCACTTTGGTCTATGGACTACTTTTCTAAGAGACCACAAAGGGTAATTAAGGAAAGTCTTGGCTTACTGACAGCCGCCTTAAATTTGCTACATGGGAAAATGAACCTTCCATGGAAAATACTATGGAGGCCCAGAAAAAAAACACACCAGAAAGTCACTGCCATAGAACTTTCCTTACACAGCAGAAACAGACTTTGAAATTCTTACAACAGTCTTGACCTCTCAGGTGCTGCAGGTGAAGAGTTCTCCCAACAAAACTGGAAGTCTGGAATGATAGGGAATTCCAGGGGAATGTGATTTCTAGTGGAATGTTTACCTTTGTAGGTAGGGTCTGGCAGATTCATTACCTTTTTTCACCTCCCCTGTTCTGGCAGCATTTGTGGCTGTTAATACAATACTTCTATGTGATATATTTTGTCCACAAAAACATGTAACTGACAGTGTAAGTCTCAGAGTACCCTCTTTTGCCCTGTTGCACTTATTCTGAGTGATGAAGTCCACATTTTTCTTGGAAAAATCAAAATCCTTTACACAGACTGCTACAAAACAACCATTCACTCTCACCTAAAAGGAATTTCTGGTCTCTCTTGCCATTTCTTGAGAACATGTAACCAGTTCTTTCCCACCTTTTTCCACCAAAAAAACCCCCAACCTCACACACTCTGTAAGAAAAAGCAAATTAAATCTACCAAGCCATATTTACATGTTTTCTTGTATGTCTAACCCCTTAGAGATGAAAGGTAAGTATACTGAGTAATTTAAGAGCAAGATACAAGAAATGGGATATCTAAGAAGAAACATGAATTTAAAATCCTCAGAAATATAATAACTTTCTCTTTTTTCTTTTTGGCAATGCACTTTGCACATTGGTCTTCCCAGCAATCCTCCCTTTCCTAACATTTCATGGAATGCCAAATAATCATACTAGGCATAGATCAAGAAATACGTATCTTCATGTAGCCAAAAATAAATAGGATTGAAAATCCAAAGTCCATTTCTTTGTGTCATGGGAAGACCGATCCATATGAGAGCCCCTCAGTCTTTTGCACATTGGGAACCCATAAAACAACAGAAAAGAGCTTCACGTCTCCTCTTCCACACAGAGGGTGGTTACATTCTTTTCGTACTTAAAAAAGACTTTTGTGTTAAACAACTTTTCCCGGAAAGCTGGATTTCACCCCTGCTCTAGGACTGCCATCTAAATCTAAGTTAACTACACCAACCTTTTACAGTACTCATTAGCCAATCTATATTTTGAGAGATACTTACACTGATACAAAGGTTTCTCAAACTGTAATTAGTTCGATGATTATTTTCACCATATTTCATGGTCAAAGTAAGATTTGTTGAGGGTTCAGCTGCTTAAGTCTGAGTGTTCAGACTTAAGCGGTTTCTGCCTGTCACACTAGTTCCAGCCACTCATTCTTGACACCCAGATACATGAAAACAACTATTTGTTGGCTGAATAGCAAAGCAAATGAAAACAGAGCCAAATTAAAACCAGTATTTTGTCTTTTCTTTCAGAATTCACAGAATGCTCAACTCCTAATACTTTAAAAATAAACATTCATAATTATTAAGGACAATAGATCATCATCATCTTTAGCCTCCTCTGCACATATAAAATAGAAATAATACAATTTCCTTATCACATGATGATCATGTAATGATAAACATTAATATTTGTAGACAATTCAGATACTACAGAGTGAATTTTAAAGAAAAAGCCATGTAGGATGCTGTTCTCGGATTAGAGTTCAAACAGCGTGCAATAAATAGGGTTTGAAGCTATATAAATGTAACAGCATGGAGAAGAAAAAAAAATCAGCCCAAAACCCAACCAAACAGTGAGTAACTTATTACATGACTCCTGTTCAAGTTGTAGATTGAATACAGCCAGCAGAGAAAAAAACAGCACATTGTTGCCTATGAACTCTATGATACCAAAAGGGCAACCCACACAATCCTTTGGTTAGTAGCTATGTGTTAAGGCGTAAGCTAAAGCAAATTGTATCCATGGCACACAGGCATAGTTTTGGGTTTGCTTTTCAAGTATTTTAAGTCTATGAACTTAGTCCATAAAGTATATGAAAAGAGAGAAAAAAAGATCACTTCAGTTGTAGCACTTAGCGTATGAACACGTCTCTATGCAACCTGCAGCTGATTTCTAAACTCATTAAAAGCCACAAAGTAGGTGTTGTAGAATCACAGTTCTGAAAGAATTCACGGCCAAAATATGCTTTCTTAATGTTTTCCTGTTGCTGGCTTTGTGGAAAGGCCCTTCAGCTACCAAAGCAAACAACTGAATGATGTGAATTCAGACATGTAATGACTGTAAGGTCAGCACATGACCGCTAAGCATTCATGACCCCAAATTAAGAGGTATTAGCCTCTATCTACTAATCCTTGGGTCACAAATGTACCGCCTGCACCAAGAACATTAAAAATTCCTGAGATTTGCTTACACCCCACTGCTCGAAAGATAGAAAGCTAACATGCATGAAGTGATCAGATAAGAGAAAGAGGCAGTTCTGTTCTCAAAATCATATTAAAAATGCCATGTCTTTCTGTCACCTTTCCTGTTAATGACACTCACTCTGAATTCCTATGAAAGTACCAGAGCAATATAATCATCTTCTGAAAAGAAAAAAAAAGAATTTTAAGTTCACAGATCCTAATGGTTCAAATCCAAAATATAATTTTAAAGGACACTGTAAAAAGAGGCTACGTGCATCTTAGTAGTAAATGCACTCAGAAGGTATTACTAGTATAATCCCTCTACATGGGATGTGCAAATGAAGTTCTACATTTTGTCAGGATGGCTTGAGCTTTTAAACTGTGTAAGACGTTAAGGTTTAGTGTTTTCACATCATGTGAGAGAGTACAACACTCACTCTGTCAGCAAGATTACATAAAGGTTTTTTACTGAGATTAAAATCCCAGCTTTTTATGCCATTGTGACACATTTTATGTCTGAATTTTACTTGTTAAAATTAATAGCAGCATTTACATCTCCCACACTTTCTTGTTGCAAAAATTACACATTTGTAGTAAGAAAATATTTCAGCAATGAGCCCTTTGAGGAGACCAAAGAAGATGTGTTAATCTTCTTAGCTGGCACCAGATCTCACTACAAACTTCATACCTAATATATGAACATAAGATTTTGGGAAGATATCAAATAGACTTCATTTTAAGTTCCTGAATTAGAATCTCTGCGTAATCACCGGAGACTTTAAAGCTATCTTCATTTACCAATCCCTCTCGTATTCCCATCATTTTTGTATTTACAGATAGCAACACAGAGAGCCCCAGAAGAACTGAACAGATCTGGTCGCTCTATTGATTCCTCGGTGTAGTTTCTCATCAGTTTCTTGTGAAATTCTCTGCTTCTTTGCCTGTATCAGAGCTTTCTGTCACTAAGCTCCTCTTTCACTATTCACGTGCCACCACCTTCTCTAGTCTCTTTGTGCAGTGATCACTGGACTTGAAAACCCTGATATTTCAGTGCAGTTCCTAACTGGCTGCTGGCAAACAGATTCTGGACACTAGTTGAGTTTTTCCCTTACTCTCTCACTTCTAACATCCTTGTGATGCTTTATGAGAGATGGAACAGGAAAAAGGGGAATCTTTCAGTTGAAGAAGTGTGATTCAGAAAGAAGCATCCATCTTTAAGAAACTCCGTGGCTCACTTCATGGAATACCACTGGAATACATTCCTTACCTTTCTCCTGCATTGTGACTTACTTTTGTTAGGGGAGTGAGAAAACTGACATACAGCAGAGATGGCCATCTGGCAGACCATGGCAAGACCCAGCTTGCCAGGAGTTTTTATCTGCTCCTCTAGCATGCCTGCTCATCAGCAGCTCAAACAAATTGAGGACAACCTTTATAGGCGCTGCAGCACAAAGGTGTATAAATCAACTCAAAATCAGCAAGACTTACAGTATTGGATAGAAAATTGAGCTAACATAACTGTGTTGATCTAGCCAGGAGTAAAACAGACCTGAGTACATGGTATGTACTCATTTCTGGTGCACAGCTCAGCTCAGGGCAGTCTTCTACACAACCACAATATCAAAGCAGTAGCTAAAACAACACAAGTCAGCACGGTTCTTACACCTTGGGCACAAGGGTCTGTAAATGGGTCATAAACAGGTTAGATGACATGTCTCACGGGAGGCATCTCAAGCAAATTTTTCCATTAAGTGGTCACCTACGGTTCCGACAATAAAATAGGAACTTCTCGCTCTATTCGGGAGAGAAACTTCCAAACCAGAGAAAATTAATCTGGATATTTCTCTCTTCTAAACTTATTCTAAACCATTAAAGCATGCAGGGCAAAACTGCAACTGGGACAGGGTTCAACAAACGTGTAAAGTCAGAGAAGAACACAATCTGCTACCAATCTGAGAATGGCTCAGCTCTGTCCACACTAGCAGTACAACCAGGCTAAAAAAAAGCTCTGGGTGTCAGCTATCTTTGTATGCAGCTTTGGAATGGATTTTAATCATAGCTTAATTCTGGTGTATACACAGCCCGAGGGTGTGTGTGCTGGCATCGGTCTGAATGGAGGATGCTGACAGTGCAGACACCCAAGTCCACTGCAGAATGGTGAGTTCATGTGCTTTTAGTATCTTAAAGAAAGGTTTAATAAATTGACTATAAATAAAATAGCCCTATCAGAATATGCAGCAAAATTTAATTCTTAGTTTATTTATATTAGTTTAGGCAAAACATATTAAATCCCTGTTATTAAAAAAGTTACTTCTGTGATTTATGATGAAAGCAGAGAACACTCCAGCAACTCTTGGAGCATGCTCTCACCATCTTCCATTCCTAATCCTCATTACAAAGTTCTTATTCTGCCTCAGAAAGCAGATGGCAAGAGATAATGTCAGTAACAATTAGGAGGCTTCACTGCCCTTAGGGACTCTTCTGCTATATCCTTGCGATACTTTTTTCAGAGATTTTTAAAACCAGGATACTTTGCACTATTTAATCTAGGGATACTGTGTGGAACAGCCTCAAAAGAATTACAATAGTCTTGTTTTGTTGTGCCTTTTTTTCCCCATTAAACAATGGAGAATTACGTATTTTTTTTTAATTAAATAAAAATAAAGGCATTATAAATGAAACATCCAACATTACTTTCATTCTACACACTCCAAAACTAAACCCACTTGAGTTTCCTAATATTTTTAATCAACTTCCTCTAAACTGCTTGCATGCTGTTGAACCTTTCATGTTTTTATGAGCCCGGTTCAACTCTCACAACTAACTTGGATCAGATTCAGAATTTCTTCTTAAACTGTGGCTTAGAGCAATCCTACCCGTTTGGCAAAGGACGAACACAAAGAACCTCACAAGAGTATATATTATGTCACTTTACGCAGAATTTTGTCTGCTCGTGACTTATATGAATGTCAATTACATTTAAGTTATTACTTGTATCTTTATTCTCGCTTTACAAGCTGTTGCTTTTTATTAACAACATTAGTCTACCTAAATAAAATACAAAGAGGAAATAAAACTTCAGAATGAAAAGAAAAAAAAGAAGCTGAGGGGTAGACAGATTTCATACAATTAATATGTTGGAGATTCATTTGGAAAATTTAGTATTGAAGATTGAGAAAAGAAAATAACTTCCCAAAATAAAAAAAGCAGGCTAGCTTGGTTCTAGAGCCTTCTTTGAGTTACCTAAACTGTATCTTTCTCTAGAGATACCATCCAATATCCTCCTCCAAAGCAGCTACATTAATGGAAGATATACCTGCCCTCTGTTGCTCGTTCAAGTTCCCCTCCACCAGAAGCCACTGTGCCTCAGGTCTCCGACTGACCATGGCACACGAGAACCCCCTGACATGTTCTGGTCAAACTGAACCAAGCCAGACAGCTAAAACATTTTCAGCTAGTTAAAGTAGCCTGGAAAAAGGGAGAAGTGAACACAAGCATGAGAAATTCTATCGCTGGTGGTTTTAACTAATGGTTCTTTCTACTTCAGAGGGAACTTTCATGCTTGAAAAGCAGAACGATGCTATTCATTTAAATTACAGAGTATATGGTATTTGTGACTATTAGAGAACAAAATAAGGACATTAAAACTGGTCTTTTATTTGATTTGGTTACATAGTTGACTGTATACCTCACAAATTTCACTAATGCAGGTCAATAGATCAGCAGTAAGTACTTAAAGGGGTACCTTGTAGCATGTGCGCTCTTTTAACAAATAAAGATGGAGAGTAAAAATTACAACCCAAGAGATTTGGGTTTGCTGGAATTGCTCAAAAAAGAGAAAACGGAAAAGGAATTCACAGTCCTTGGTTATTTAAGGGTGGACCAACCATCTGAGCAAAGGAACCAACTGCCCAGTACATTTATTACTTGGGTGAGCATGACCTTGATTGTCAAAAGGCTGCATTTGTTTTGCTAAATACATTCTCCTATTTGACTGATGGGCTATAGTTTGGCCTCTCCTTAAACCAAAAGGGCTACACCTGAACTTCCAATTAAAGGGTAACAACTGGCAGATGTGAGGGAACATCTAGCAGGAGGCTGATGCTGAGCAGATGGGCCGGGGTGCAGCAACCTTTTCCATCAGCTTCCACCCACTGCTTTTGCAAAAGCGCATAATCATCACACGCCTGACACTACACTTCCTCCAGCAGCAGTACGATACTCCCTGCAGAGCGCCGCGCTGCTAGAGTTAAACCAAGATCAGAAACACAGCTAACTAGAGCTTGTCTACCTCTCCGAGTCCACGCTGCAGACTGCGGTTTAACCATACACCAACTTTGACACAGACAACAGTTGAAGAAGTTTCCGCCCTGAAACGCTCGCGCTGCTCTGTGGCTAACTATGCCATTATTGATCTGCCCCAGTGCCACCGCCGCTAGACCAATATTGGAAACCGGGTCGCTAAAAGAATAACCTAGGTTAGAAATGGGGCTTTCTAATATCATTTCAGTGATCTAGTTTAGGTACAACCTCACAAATATTTGCTCCCTTACAGAGACACAGATGGGGAAATGTGGTGAGGGATATGAAGAAGAGAAGGGGGACTCACCGTAGCTACAGCCCTGCAAGTCCCCTTTGTTTTGGGAATTTGCCTTAAGATTTTCCTTTCTATAAAGCCAGAATATCTGTTGTACATTCCTAAAGCATCGTTAGTTTGACATGGGCTAGAAAAAGATGCTTTTCTTTATTAGAGCGAGAAGAGGTGGGGTACTGTTTCTCTCAATGAAACTCCCATATATCCCTTTATAGCTTGCATTAACCACTGAAAGTAAGGTATTTTATTTCATACTACATGTTTTGTACTGCCTAACACGCTAGCTAACTTTTTATTTGTACAAATGCCCACAGCCCCTTTCTGGTTCCTGTCTTTACCCTTAATATCACTGAATCTAATTAAACACTCTGAAAAAATATTACTTTCTAGCAAACTTTAATTTTTCATTTCATGAAGAACCTTTACATCCTTATGTTACAAAACAGAGAATGTCATTTCCTGATGCATCTTCTCAGTACTTTTCATTATGCTTTTATGATGCTCTTTCTTATTCACCTCTCTTCTAGGAAGAGGAAACTTTCCTCATCTGAGAGTTTTTTCTGCCTCCCTATCATTGTCAGCAGCTTTCTCTGTGCCCCAGATGGTTTTAGCAACATTACTGTTCCTCATCCCAGGCTTTCAAAAAGTGGAGTTTTGCCAGGGAAAAGCACTGAAAGCAAAGCCTCAGCTGACTCTCTTCTGTCTCCTTCAATGTAGGGCACAGATGGCCCTCTTTTCTCAGCCCCTCCCTTCATCTGAAGACCACAAATTCTCAGTTTATTTCTCCACAGCTCCACATATGCAAAT
Source organism: Ceryle rudis (assembly GCA_033439905.1). NCBI lineage: Eukaryota > Metazoa > Chordata > Aves > Coraciiformes > Cerylidae > Ceryle > Ceryle rudis. The sequence continues at coordinate 38,597 of JAAGNO010001513.1, read as the reverse complement.
GATATCAAAATCTCACTTTCTTTTCCAGCACTTAAGTTGGAAACTTCTCTGCATTCTGACTATATTACAAATACTTTATTTAGACCAAACTACCCATCAAATTCAAATTTAGCAGCATATTTTTACATATGATCTATAAATAAACTTCAGACAACACCACCATATCCTACCAGGTCTCTCACCAGCACATTCTGGTGAGACGCAGTCCTGACCATCATTAGTTCACCTTACAGGAGGAACAAGTGGCAATATTTCTTTGCAAAGCAACTTCCAATCACACACTGTAACTCTTAATAAACTGAGTACAAAACTGCCATCTCTTTCAAACTGTTTTTCTTCCTTACCTCTACAGAGCTTGTGAAGCAATTTTTCCACGTTGATCAAAATTCTTAATACATTTTCAAGGGTCTCCCTCAGAACACTGTTCACAGGGAGTGCCCAGGCACAGCATTCGGAGAACAGACACGCAGAAGACAGACAGATTTAGTGAACACCTGTTAAATGGGGCAATGGCTCCAGCACAATTGTTTCCCACTTCATTTCACACAGTAATAACTTTAATGTCCTCCATGGACTCGCTTTCAAACACCAGCTCTACAACATCAAACAACAAAAGAGCTGAAAGCAAATTTAATTGTCTAGATTGCTTCCAATCAACTTTTTTGGATAAAGGCAAATTTCCCTACCTTAGTTTTCCTTTCTTTTCTTTTTTTTTTTTTTTTTTACACTGTATATGCTCAAACTGTCTTATCATTTGTTTTTTTATAATCTTACCCAACCGTGTATCATTCTTTTCCATGTTTCAATATTTATCATGCCTATGAGAAATTCTCTTACCCAGTTAGAAAATCTGCATCTCTCATTACTGCCTTGAATGTCCATAGTCCTCATTTAGTCTTTGTTCCCCTTTGACTCTTCTGCATCTATCCTGGCTTTTTTTCCACTACTTTTTTTTTGGTTTGTTTCATTGTCTCATTCAAAATATTTGTACTTTTTAGTTTTTATCCTGCTCACCTTGTTTAGTCTCAGACTTCACTAAGATAGATACATTACATATAACTGTGTAGTGTCATTGTGATTAGCAAGTAATTTAAACTAGTTTTAGAATATGGTATGTTGGGGTTTGGTTTTTTTTTTCTTCCTTTTTAATATGAATGATGCTGGAATTATTTAATACATAGAAATTTTTGAATTATGAAGATCTGCAGATTTTGATGCCAGCTTCTTCAATTTATTTTTTTCCACAAAACCAAAATCAGGCAGACTACCCAGGAAATCATGTTCCATGATTCCATTAAGCTTTTATTATTCAGGAAGACTGGCATCTATCGGATAACTTTCAAAAATTATTTAAATGCAAGCATGTCTGGACTTTTTTTTTTTTTTAATATTTTACTGTGCTTACAGGGTTGAGGTCCAGAGTTTGGTTGTAATTTCAATAAAACAACTTCTATGCAGAGTTCACAAACAAGGTGTAATCTCACTATTATCCTGGAAGGAAAAGATTTTACAAGCTCTGCTTTCCCTTCTTATTTACATATCCAGATTGGATATAAATGAGATCAATGCTTTTGGCTAACAAATGATCATACTTTACCTATGTTGCTGGTTTTATTTAAAAAGAAGGAAAAAACAATGTTCTTTGCATCATCACATTTGCTTTTTACTACATATTAACTTTGTCCTACAGACGCACCTCTCCATCATATATATTATCCAAACCCCATCCTCCAATATTAGCATTTTTGATGTGTTACAAAACCAGAAGTGAACGTTTTCAGCATTCTGAAGTTCTATTCAAAAGCATGGCCTGAGTTCACTTTTCATTACCTCCCTCATTCTTGAATATATTGGACTTTCTTTGTATACTAGTCTCCTTTACAAGTTAAATCAATCACAAGTCTTACCTGAAAATTAGTAAAACTGCTATTCCAACAGAATTGGATTGAAATAAATGTGAATTTATGGCTGTATTTCTTAGATGGCACTTCAATAAAAATAAGTTATTCTTAAACACGCAGAGCGTAAGTCAGTTGTACACACAGAAAAATCAGTCTACTTTTGCTTATTCCCAGACTTTCAGAATCTTTTCTAATAGGCCATAGATCATGTTCCCTAGGAACAGTTCTTCTCTACTTTTCAAGAACTGTCTTCTATTGAATGATCCTTTTATTTTCCCTCTAGAATACCCACCGATTAGGTTTTCAGTTGCGCTGAATTTACCTAAGTGTGGTTACACTGCCATTACTAAGGTTATTCCAGACTTACCTGCCTCTAGATCGGAATAAGATGCTTAAAAATATGTAATGAAGGTCTGATTCTCCTCCCTTCCTATGCTAATAATCAGACCTGTACATGATATCATTAAATAAAAAGACTGCTTACAATTATCTGGTATTTCTTGATTCTGTCCTGCACATCTGTGTCAAAGATAACACAGGTTCTAACTTTGAGGAAGTTAAGTCTAACAGTGCAAAAAATCCTGCCGTGATGCACACGAATAATGAAATTGTTACACGTGGCCGAGTTGGTAGGAGATGAGTGTAGTAGTGCAGTGACACAATTACACCAATACACCACTTACCTCAGGTGCAAAACAAAGAGGTTTAAGCCAGCGTTGGTATTCTACATGGACAAACCGAAAGGGAAAATGAGACAGGCAATCCCTAATTCTGCGCACGGCAGTCACGGAAGCACTTCTGGAGGAAAGAAGGAATCCTGCTGCTTAAATTTAACATACTGTCCTACATTTCTTCAACTGTTTAAGAGACTTTCTGTGCTCCTCTGCCTGTTAAGTACATACATGGTGCAGCCCCTGTGCTTCCCAGGACTGTCTTGTTTTCATAGATGAGGAAAAAAAATGTGTTAAACAGTATCAAATGTTTAAATACATGAAGTCCAATATGCCAGCAAAGTGGACCTTTCACATCCAACTTCACAGAAGAGTAATATTCCTGCCAACTTTCTGGATTAGGCTGTTAAGTTTCTTAAGACTTCTATGAATGGAAATGTTTATTTTGTCTGATAGAAGGAACCTCACCTTCTGCACAAACCTTTTCCCATAGTCACAGCTTGAAAGCAAACCAAAGGGAACGCAGCATAGTGTTTTAAGTTGCACTGTCAATAGCCACATTTAAACATATAGCTGTTTTAAATGCATTGCACACACACGTGGCAGAGAAATACAAGGATTTGCCAGTAAAAGCAAAGTAACAGGCTACATTCCAACCTACTTTTTCTCTTACAAATTTATGAAAGTGATTTTTTTTTTAAATGAAGATGCTTGTAGAGTTGATAGATACCCTCCTGTCAGAAGATAGGATATAAATCTCCTATTGTATGTGGATTATAATTGCCAAAGAAAAGCCACAAGACATCACCAAACATCAGAGCTACAAATGGAAGTAACAGGTCAATTGCATATATATTTCATGAAGTACAGTTTGAAACAACTGGTATCAAAATTCTTTTTCACCACGATCCATCACCTCTCTAGAGAATGAACAGATATGTAACATGCCACCAGAACCATCTAAAAGAGCTCGAGTCGAGTGAAGAGTTCACAGAGCTATGGTTTGCCTTCTTTCTGTTCTACACACCAATTCTGTACACAGTTGAGATCAGCTCAGATTGCCAGAAGCATCTTCATCACGCAGCCCACACAGACCCGTCTGCGCTTTAGCTTTTTAAGACTACAACCAATCCTGCTTAAACTGGAATTTCAAAGTAGGTACTGCACAGATAACACCTAACGTTGCTAATTAACCCTTTTTTCATTTTAGCCTTTCTGCCACTCACTAATGTTTCTAACATATTTAACAAGTAAGCTAGTACCAAAAAGCTACGATTAATAATCTAGCAATCTCAACTGATACAGTTCATACCCACGTGATTTCTGCAGCACCTTTGTAAATACACAGTTGCAGAACTAGGAAGAAATACCACAAAGAGACATTTCAAGATAATACAAAAAAATCCAGTGCATTCCAAGTGATGGACACTGCAGTTCAGTATCTTTGACTAACAGCAGTAGTTTTAATAGACTGAAAGTAGCATAATGTTCTTGAAACCAACTTTAGTGGGTTTTTTCATCCCTTCCCTTTCCATAGATGAGAGTGAAGACTCATAAAAAATGCAGTTCTAAGTATTGTTGCGTTACTTTGCGGGGTATGTTGCTTTTTCAGTGTTTTCTGGTGCAAGGTGGAGTAGTTTGTGCTAAAAAGTAATGCACCATATCGACCAATAACGATCCTCTAATTCCCACTGTAGATCTTTCCTACAACTGGTGGTTCTTAACGCTAATTCATTTTGCTCCGCTAAAATCTGTATTAGGGTGGAGAGCTGGCGTGCCCTTCCTTTCCATTTTACTCATCATGGCAGGAGAAATTTTGTACACAGTACCTTCATGTATTTAAGTATTTCATTTGTTTCAGAAAGCGTCCTAGCTTTCCATCACTACATTTTCAATTATTTGAAAATTGGATTTCAAAACTCTCAATCCTGCACAGTAATCTCATCACTGCTCTAATTTGTCTTGCATTTTCCCCAGCACTGAATCAAATGGATAAATCATTAATCATGAAAGGACTAACTCTGCAATAAAGCACTAAAATACTTAAATTGAGATATATTGTGGAAAGCTGCCTTGACAGACCTCAACAACTTTATTATCATCGAAGCAATCTAATTTTCAAAAAGCTGAGGCTCATCAAAGCTGTGCAAAATTTAGTTATTATCAGCTGATTAATAGTTTTAAATTAATTCTTACCTATTCAGGCATCCAACTTTCAATGAGAGGATAAAATAGATCACTATTCAGAACAAACAGAACTGCTTTACTGGGATTTTTAGCTATTCCTAACTATCAGTGGGAAGTAGAGACTTTTCTTGGGTTGCACCTGGTCTTTGTGAATGTTTATTTTGACAAGCATGGTAACAAAGGCATTTAGAATTTCCACCAGCTTTCATGGGGTAATTAACACTAACTAAGTTTAAGAGAATATGTCTATTTCCACGTCTGACAACTACTGGTTGTCTTTAAGAATCTTTAAGATTTCTGTACCCAAACAACACCGAACATCAATCTCTTTATACTCTTCCATCCCCAGTTTACTTGGTATCCCACCAAGTAAACATTCTGCCCTTTGCTCACATACTAATGCTCTGAAGATATCATAACTTCAAAATAATAAAGCAAGGATACGATAGTTTTTTTTCTGTTTTGTCGGGGGGAGGAATTATAGTTTTATCTCATTAAATCTTTGTAGGGTTTTAACTTTTATTAAGCAAGTACTCTTAATTCCCATTATACACAGATAACATATATAAAATGGTGGAATTATACAATAATACAACTATTTCCAACTTGTGCTGTGTAAAATGAAAACCATTTGCAGTATCTTAGCAGTGGTTCTATGGCACTAAATATAATACACAGCTTTAGAGGTATATAAAAAGGTTTCGGAATGGTAAAAACACAGTCACTTTTTCACCCAACTGTAGACTGTCCCAGAGAAAAATATGTTACCCTCCACTGATTTGCGTTATTATAAAAGATTGTGCTATCACAAACTAATACAAAGTACCACCCATATGCAGAAGCAATGCGTGCATTTTATACTTCTTTGTATTGCCTGGAATGACACCCTGATGTTATCATTTAGCTCATCGTGGCATTCCATCAATCAAAACCCAGTTTTAATTATACACCACTCTGCTCTTTCTCTCGGAGCAAACACAGAGGATATCCAACAATCTATTTCAATTAGAATACATACTTGATAGAATTAAAAATAGGTTAGGAATCACTTTTAAATCAGCTATCAGCCTGTCAATTAATGTTCTGAACCCCTGCTATTGACCCAGTACTGTACAAGCTGTTATTATGCACTGTCCTACATATCATCTGTTCCCTGTGCTGGTCTGTTCCAGAAACAGACAGCTGCAACAGTATATCCCTGTTCAACCTGAGGACCATCTGACTTTAATTGTAGCACACAGCTTGATGTGGGTCTGGTTATGAGAAGCCAAAGTATCACACTGTAATAATCTGGAAAAGCAGAAACCTGCCAACACAAGGCTGCAAACAGGGGCTTGGGCTGGCTGGCTGGCTGACGGGCTGCAGGAAATATGATTAATGAGTGAGGTATAATGATATCAGGAACCCGATTAGCACCACAAAAAGGTCACAGATCAAAGCAGTATGCATTTCATGAGCTCCAATCATTGTATAAGATCTGTGGACTTAAAGAGGTAAACTGAAATGCAAAGGGAGAAAAATACCTATGTGTGATAGCTTACAAAAGGAACACTTAAAATACTATAATCACTACCTGGTCCCAACCAGGAAGCAAAAAGGAAATATTAATGGATTGAATCAGCCCATGCCAGGTAGGAACAAGCTGTTTTGGATACTACCTGCGAGGAACTGAGTTTTAAGCATTCTTCCTAAACACACCTATTCTACTCCAAAACAAAGCAATGCTAATTTGATGCTGGTGGTACCCAATCCACTAAGTATTAACAGGCAAAAGCAATGAGATATTTGCATGCAATTTTCTCACTTTTATTCCACTGCAAAGCCAGCAGATAACAGAGGGCATCATCCATACCAGCACTGACAGGGCCGCCACCACCACGGTAAGGTTAATTATGCCACACAGAAGCAGTTAATGCAATTCATTGGTGCAGAGGTTTCAACTTAATGCTACCAAAGTGACCAAAACTTGAATTACAGCAACAGTATCAGGGACCTACAGTGTCACCAAAAGGGACGATGCCTGACAGAATTTAATATACTATCACTTGGGCAATTATTTCTCACTTTGATAATTAACTTAAGCCTTGTATAAAAAAAAAATCTATTCTGTTCAGTTATGTGATGCTTGAAAATTGCTTATTCCTGTAAAAGTTCTTTAGCAACTAATTTATGGCAACTTTTGCACATTCTTTCAATACACCATTTGCCAAGTAGTAGCACAAGGTCTACATCCAAAGCAGAAGCTACAAAGCCAAGCAAATTACTAGCAAAGGTGGTTTTTTGATTAAAATAGTTTCAAAGTCACAATCACTAATTGATTGAGATGTGAGAGGGAGAAAAAGCTGGTCCCAGGCCTAGAAACTCAGACCCTGTGTTTCCTGGTGCCCTGGCAGTGCTGGGTTAACAGTTGGACTTGGTGATCTTAGAGGTCTCTTCCAAACAGAACAATTCTGTGATTCCGTATCATGTCACCAGTAAAAGCACAGTGTAAAGCATTCAGATAACTTATAAAATCTCACATTTCTTCTGATGTGACTGTTCTGCAATTTTATGAACACATGGTCTGATGTCCTCCCAACAACAGAACTTTTTCAATTCCCATTTTCTAACAGGACTATCAGGATATTATCAAGTTCAAGTCTGGTATCTGAAGAGTTTTTGAGAGCTTCCATGCCTTAAACTCAGTATTTCCCAGTTAGCCGATTACCGCGTGAAAACTGCAGCCACATTTTTCAAGACTCATGGAAAAATATTCTGTAATTTATTTATTTTAGAGTGCCACTGCTGCAGAATCCTTTCCTTTTAAGAAGATCCTAGTGCCACAGCTTTGAGAATGTGCTGAAACACCAAGAGTGGTACTGCAACACCTCTTCTGTAGTTCATTCCACTGCCCAGAGGGCACAGTGAAGCTAGGCAGGATTTGCCAAAACAGGGAAGAGAACAGCAATACAGGTTTGGGCAACGAAGCAGGCAAAAGACAATTTGGTTTTATTTTCTTGTAAAAAGTGCTTTGAAAATTATCAATTTAATGGAAGAAATGGAAGAGGTGGTAGGAGATTTAAAATGCAACCCTTTTTCCTGAGGCATTCACTGATCTTTGGAGTTAAATGATTAATAAAATAATAATAATAAAACAAAGGAACAAACCCAAAACAACAACAAGACCAAAACCCAAACAACTAAAATTACATTTAAGCAACCAGAGTGACAAATATTTCTATGTTTAAAAAATCTTTTTCAGGTCATCTGTAACGTGTTGCCTGTATTAGCTCTTTAGAACCTCAGGAGCTGACATACAAATGGGATAAGATGTCCTGCATATTTTGACGACACTCAAACTTTTTTGAGCAAATCTAAAGAATGAGCAATATTAAATGTGTTTTTTCTTCCTAAACTTGTAAGTCTAACATTTCTTCAGATAATTTCAGCCATAGTCCTTTGGAAACTATAAAAAGCTATATATTGCAAGCAAAGATCCACGCTATTTCAGAAGAATCTTGCAAGACTGATGTTATTTGACAGACAATAGAAGATAACCATCTTACCAGTCTGTTTATGCGAACAAATTCTTCCGGGGTTTTGGCCCATGGTGGAAGTTCAACATCAGACACCACTGTTCCATCATCCATCACTCCCAGGTTGTAATTGTTGCTGTTGACAAATATCTCTGGGAGGTAATAGAATTCAGGAATCAATTCCTGCAGAGAAATGAAAAACAATGCAATGTTATAATTTCTGCCAGAGGATGCACTTTGTCACGTTAAAAAAAATAGTTATTAGAATTATTAGGTTAAATCACTAGGTAAAGAGAATATTCCAAATCCTCCCACAGACATCCCCCTTCTCCCTAGAAAGGAGAAATTCTCTGTTACAAACTGTTAAAACCTGAAACCTTTAGATATGGTAAATCCTTCTCAAGCTTTTAACATGACAAAGAACTAAGAGGCGACACACTATAAACCAGAAAAGTCAGAACATCGACTTTGATTGCATAATACGCACGGAGAAACTTATAAAACTGCAGTAATGAATGTCACATGCTGTGAACAATATTTAGTGGAAAGCAACAACCACCAAGGATGTTGAGAAGTTGGGGGAAACTGCTTCTTTTACATTTTAACGCAATCCAAATTTTTAAGTCCTAGCGCATGACAGTTTATAGTTTGGGGGAAAGCAGCACTGTACATATTAATTACACCAGTGTAAAACCCATTTATGGTCTTATTCTCTCTAACATAAAGAGTCTAAGAACTTAATGTTTGGGCTATTACCTAGGACTGGTCAATGCCCAGAAATATTTTTTTAATAAATTGTAAAATACCTGGAGTTATACCACATGTTCAGAAAAAACCCTCAGTGTCAAAGCTGAATCAAGCTAATATTTTCCTTTTACGCAAAGGTCATTAACTCAGTTATGTGTCCAGTCCATAATTACAAGGAAGAATCAAGGATAAGTTCACACACACACACACACACACACACAAAAAAAGGAAGGAATTTCAGATCTTTACAAGGTCTGTGTATGCACTAAATTCCTTGTAAGGATCATCACTGCTACAAGTGTGCTCTACCAGCCTGTGCTGAACAGGACATTTAACATTCCATTCTGCTGGCCCACCCTGGCTCTTCTGCAGGCAGAGCCTGCTACCCTAACCACGGCTGAGGCAAAAATGCAAGCACATGCAGCAAAGGAATTGTCATTTCCAAGTCTTATGAGAAAAATAAAGTAATTCTAATGGCTAAACAACGATTTTTTTAAAGCAGAAAATGGCACATTCTAGTGCAGAACTGAACAAAAAGTGCTAGGAAGCAAAATTAAGCTCAAAACCATACGGATTTTCCCCTGCATAAGTGCTTTCCCTGTTTTGCCAATAGAGAAGCAACTTGCTAAGCTGTCACTGTTTTGTAAAATACACACTAGGAGGTACATAAAGTGATTAGAACCTTTTATAAATGTCTGCCGACTCCTGTCGTAACACTTAACAGAAAAGGCCTATTGAGATGTAACATTTATTTCTGCCCTTAATATATTCTAAAGGTGCTTTCTTTCGGTGGAACTTGCTGTTGGGACTGAGGTACACCCAACAAACCCGGCAATTTGATGGATTTAGAAAAACTGACCCGCTAAATTAGAGAATTTACTTCCTTTGTAAAGAAAGGATCAATACGTGTAATTGCTTCAGGAAGTGTGTTTCATAGCAAATGGCTGGTGTAAAATTGGTCTTCCATACAGCAAGTGCAAACTGTGTGCCACTTAAGTAGAAAAAAATAAATAAAACCATCGGACTGCCCCACTGGCTTTGTCTCCAGTGGGTGCAGTATGCAGCTACGTCAGAGGCTCAGCAGATCAGATGTGAAACCCGGCCTTGACATGGGTCAGTGGATCAGTGGTCTCCCAGATAGCCCCTCAGGGCCAGCTATGGCATGAGCAGCTTTCCAAATGGCTGAGTGCAATAGGGAGGTCATCAGATTGTGGACAAGGTCAATCTGAAGTAGCCAGGGCAAAGGCAGGAAAGATCAAGCAGGAATTAAGCTATTATCACCTCCATCCTTGTGTGAAAAACTGCTTGGCTTTGAATTGTACATCTTTTTGTTTACAGTCACCTTAATTAACCAGGCAGGGTAAAAACTCGCTTCAGTACCAAATGCTTGACAAGTACTCGATAAAAAGAGATTCAGAACTATTTAATTGGATAAGTGAGGGAAGAAGAATGCAGCAAGGATAAACGTTTGTAAAAAAGAAAGTACTCCAACACTTCAGTTTCTGTAGTTTTTATCATCACAGAAACTAACAAAGCAAAAGCAGAGACACTGGACTATTAAATCGATGGCCACATGCACCACAAATATGAAACCATACCATGACTCCGAATACTTAAACCATAAGCTCATTACATATGTTACTGATGGTTTTATTTTATAAATATATATATATATATCTGTACAGCTATTAGTTCCTTTCAAGATCAGAAAACGTTTGGCTTTCTAGAACACACATTGTTTTCATTAGATTACACAGAAACAGTATGCTGCCTGGAAACTTAAAAATTATCAGTAACTTCTCTTAGTTGGACCGTTAGAAACTTTTCATTCAAAGTTATTTCATTACTCCAGAAATGAGTTTTCAGAAAGTTCACTGTCACCATAATGATACATTTTTATAAAAGGAGCTTCTTTAGTATCTGATTTTTCCTGTCTTTGACCATGTGTTAGTATTTACACATGGGGAAAGGGAGTGCAAAGGGATGCACTGAGCCATTCTAATTCAGCAGCATTTAGCACCCATTCTCAGTGGCTTTATAGGGGTGAAAATGACAACATTAGCTAAAGGCAAACGGTTGTTCCTAAAACCAGTGAATAAATCCGATAATAAAATACTTAGTTTTTGTCAAGTATACAAATATTATTCATGTATTTGGTAACTGCAGCCCTTAACAGTCCTTCTCAACTCTGCTTGTGGGTTCGTCTTCCTTTTTCTTAAACTATTCACATCACATGCCTAGACTGACACTAAGACAGCAGATGCTGACTCACGTGTGACTCCATTAATAACGTAACTTTCTGGACACCTGAGAATGTTAAAAAGATTAATTAATGCACTTTTTGCTTGGTTTTGAGGGAAGGGAGGAAGGACTGACTTGCGGTTTCACACAAACACCACATGAAGATGCAGGACCAGACAGGAGGGACCAGACTGAAGGACCATTTAGCATCTCACCTGGAATAGGGACAAGGACTGAAAGACTAACACAGAGCAAACACAGTCTTTCCATGGATATTCTGTCACCTTCTTACAGTTAAATAGTTCTGAACTAATCTGTGCTTCTGATTTTTGACATCATTAACCATGGGCACCACCCTGTAGTTTGGGCTGCAAGGGTTTTTCCTTTGATTATTCTAAAACTGCTTCCTAACAGTTCCAGTAGATGGTTCTAGTACCCACCCTGTGAGAAGCAGTAAATACTAATTCCTCATTCACTCTTCTATATGCCCTTCTGGATACTATAGACCTAGATAACCACATTCTTCCTCTGTGGTTTCTTTTTGTAAGCTAAAGAATTCTAATCAATTCAGATTGGTTCCCTCTGGAAGCCTTTCTCTTCTGACTAACCCTTCTGGTTGCCTTCATACTTTCTCTAATTTGATTGAATCCCTCTCGAAATTTTAGGCACTCGGCACAGGTACAGAACCAGTCAAACTGCCCCACGTTTCTATTCTTCATGCGATTTCACGGGAAAATGAAAACATCTGTATGTTTTCTTGAAGTTCCTGCTTTAGCACAATGGTGTTGAAAATTAGTTTCAGAAATTCCTCTGCTGGAATTCGCCAGTTCTATGGGGTAGGGACGGACATCCTTATAATAAGCAATAGATCACTCCTTCTGCCATGTCTCTGGTTTCATCACAAGTGATGAAGGGGCTCGTGCTGAATGTCAGCATGAATCTAACACAACAGTATTTACACTGGCATTTAAAAACAAATAATTACAAAAGTCTGAAGATAAATTTTGCCGTATCAGGATTCTTATTAAAATGCTTATATAATTCTGCATATAATTAAAATACAAATTTACTCCTGCTCTTTACCACAGGGAAAGAAAAGTTCACTAAAAAGTTTGTTTTACAAACAAGTAATATCAGCCGAAGGACAGTTTAACGCTGGGAAGTTATTGCCGTGTTTGCCACCACACATAAAAAACAAAAAAAAGAATGTAGACAAGATACTTTGGGGTTTTTTTAATGTAATGAAATGTTATTTTATTATTTTCTTCTGTTTAGAAAATAATAGACAGATGTATTTTGAAGCACAGTTACGATCTGCAAAACTGTCTAGAATCAGTGACACAGATTCCCTAACCATATTAAAACATTCATAAGATACCAGACCTTCAAACTAAATTATTTGACAATCCCATTAAGCAATATTAAGCCTATATATAACCTGTCAAACAGAATAATAAAAATGCATATTAGAAGGCTAGGGTTTTATTCATATAGCCACACTGTATTTCCTCTGCTAGGGGACTTAAAATGCACACTAACACATTAAATTAATTCAAATTTCATGTTTTTGTCACACTTCAGTGTAATCATTTTCATGACTGTGGGAAAGTATAATTTCTAAGTACCCATGAGTTTCCCTATGTGCTGGCTTTGGCTGGGGTAGGGTTAATTGTCTTCAGAGTAGGTGGTATGGGGCTGTGTTTGGGATTTCTGCTGGAAATGGTGTTGGTAATTCAGGGATGTTCTGTTTTTTGCTGAGCAGGACTCGGGCAGAGCCAAGGCCTTTCCTGCTCCTCACACCATCCCGCCAGCGAGGGGGCTGGGGGTGCAGAAGAAGCTGAGGGAACACAACTGGGACAGCTGACCCCAACCGGCCAAAGGGATATCCCAGACCATACGACATCGTGCTCAGTAAATACAACCAGGGAAGAAGGAAGAAGAGGGATACTTTCAGAGTTACAACGTTTGTCTTCCCAAGTCCCCGTTAGGTGTGACGGAGCCTGGCTTTCCTGGAGATGGCCAAACATCCGACTGCCACGGGAAGTGGTGAAGGGATTCCTTGTCCTGCTTTGCTTATGTGTGTGGATTTGCTTTACCTACTGAATGTGGTTTTCTTACCTTTCCTTTTCTGATGCTCTCCCTCATCCCCCCTGGAAGGGAGCGAGCAAGCTGCCCTGTGGTGCTTAGTTGCTGTCTGGGGTTAAACCCTGACAGCAGTTGATGTTCATTTTTAATCCGTGCTTTGGGATTTTTCTTTTGGGTTGTAAGATTTAGAGAAGACTTTTTATCTTTTTATTATTATTATTCCCTTAGCCCAATGCTTCCTGTTTGATTGTAGAAAGCAGAACCAGCATTAGACTTGGGAATCTCAGGGCAAAGGATTAAGACAGAGTTTACTCCTAATTCTCAGCTGTACATTATGTAACTTTTATGTAACGTAGTCTGTTTCTCCGCATCTTGGGTGGTGGGTTTTTGGCAACTCCCATTGTTGCTTGGATATAAAACAGCCCAAATTCAGAACGGACTGAAAAATCAAATAAACCCAATTGTCTTTGGAACCCTGAACTTGCATTCTGCTGACCATTACCTGCCTTGACTGACGCATACACCCCCCTGCCTCTAACAGTCAAGAGCAGTCGAGGAGTATTCATTAGTCTGTGAGGAAACAGAGGAAGATCTGACAGGATTCAAGGTGGCAGTGCTGTCTTCACTGCAAGCTGCATTTGCTGGCGATTGGATGATGCAGTTTGGATGAAAACATCTGAAATCCATTAAGCTGGATTTTAGCAATTCATTTTATTTATTTTGTTTCTAATGTGATGTTAAAGAAAGCAGAAGAAGATTAACAACAAATGTTGCGTTCCACACGGATAACAGGAGAGGCCACAAATAGAACTCATGCTCCCGATAGAAAAAATTCCAAACATTGTTTCGTTCTCTGCCTTTGTCTGGTAGTAGAGAGCCTGATGAGGAGCTTAGAGACAGATGAGAACCGTAGAGGCAGGGAACACTTAAAATCAGGCAGGTAAAAGCAATGCATGAAAACGTGTACTTAGCCAGTTTAAAGGCTCAAATAAAAAAATGCGTCTTCCTTACAAGAGTGAAGACTTCTTAGGGTGACTTGTAGGCAGGGAAGCTCAAGCACTAGATGGGAGAAATCTGAAGCGTGCATAAGAAACACTGGTGTCAGGCAACTCTTAATCTTGACCTATTTAATCTTGCACAGCACGTGTAGAGCCCCACCAGCTCACCGTAGCTTCCTAAGCACTGAACCTGCCAGCATCACAGGTCTAAACATTCCCGAGGAAGAAAGTGCAGATGTTTGCTACTCAAGAGATTATCATCTCTTCTTAATAATGTGTGTATATAAGTAAGGGATAGGAGGAAAAAGAAAGGGGGGGGAAGGAACCTACTCCTTTCTTAGGACTTGGAAATTCAAACCAGAAAGCAGCTATGACATAGTCCTGTCTTGACAGGCATTCTGTAGATAAATCCAACAATGTAAGAAAACTATATAGGAAGGGAAGGGAACAAGCATTATAATGGAACATGGTCGAGAGCGTCTCTCCAAAACCATGGGAAAATTGATGTGAACATACACAAAGGGTGGCATTCCCAAATCAGGCTGCAGACAAGTTAAAATATTACTTAATAATATATCCACTTAATAATGTTAATATTTACAATTAGTTGATAATTACAGTCTTCTTAATTAGCTTATCAGGAACACGGTATGTCATTTCAGAGAGCCATTTTCCTAAAAAACTGTAGTTTGATTTTTGTTTGTACCTTTTGTGTGTGTGTGTGTGTGTGTGTGTGTGTGTGTGTGTGTGTAAATACAGTCAGGGAGGCAAACAATTCTGTCCCAAACGTGGTGTAACATCAAGAATAAGGGGCAATTTTTTATTTCCCAGACAAAACACCTGTTAGACCCTTTGGAGTTTCACTAAAGTCAGACTTCAAAACAAGGAAATTTTTGCCCATTTAAGGATTCATTCCCTTTCCCTCCATAGAGTTAAATAAGTGACAGCTTTTTATATCGCAGGCTATAAAGCTGTGATAACCTTATATCACAGGTTTATAACCTTTTATCACGGGATGCTAACCCTATTTGTGAAGCATTAAATTGTACATATATTTTTTTTTTCCCCCTATATCTGTAAGTTACACCCCGTCCCTGAAATGATCCTTCCTTTGGAAGTCTTCGATGCTGTCCTGTTGCTGCAATGCTTCGTTAGTAAAGCTCCCACACTTGACACTCACAGCTGGTCCGAGATCCCACGGTCCTTAGGAGGATATATAATCCTTATTAGGAGTATTGTTAAAGTGCAGACTTGAAGACTCCTTGAATGCAGGGCTCAGAGCAGCAGACCCTCTGGATTCTTTATTAGCAGATATTCAGATTCATGCTGGACAAATAGGTTCATTTAAAAGGTCAAACAGAAGGCTCCTTGCCTCAGAGAGAACACACGCGCCTAGTTTAGCTCAAATCGCCTTAGAAGGAAGCACAGAAAGGGCACCGATTCTCGTGCGTTGCAACTACCAGGAAGCAGCACCCGCCCTTTAACAAGGAGGCCACCAAAGGTCTATTTAGCTCACAATCCGCACCTGCAAACGCGAGCACGCAGGGGCAGCCGCAGCAACTGCATCCAGAGACAGGGCCCCGCGTTTCACAATGCTTTTGTCCTTTCGCAACGCGTACCCAGCTGTCGGATGCGATGTGATGGGGTCACCCAGCACACGAGTGCAGCCACAGCCTTGTCCTCCACCCGGCTGCTGGTGCCTGGGGAGGACGCAGCCACTGCTCCTCTTCTGGGGACACTGCTCCACTCCCCTCCGCTCTCCTCCCCACACCCCTGCTTGGCCCCAGCTCCAGCTTCTCCAGCAGCCCTGCCTGCTCCCCTCTGGCAAAGGCTTCCTGGGAGCTGGCCAAAGTGGATTTCTTACCATGAGCAGCAGCTCCGCTCAACGCTGTTTGCCCGGATGCAGCCCCTGCCCGCCGCCTGCCCCTGCCCAGCCCCACACTCGGTCCCTGCAGGGTACCCGGATGGGGCAGGTCGCTGTCCCACCCTGCCCAGGCCCAAAGCTGTTGCCCCGAGGGACCCTCGGAGCATCCCCACCACATCAGGCAGAGCTCTGCGGGGGATCTCCAGAGGGATGCAGACCCTCGGCTCAGGTCCCAGCTGCGGCGGAGGTGGTCTCCATGTGTCACGGGCCGAACGTTCTTCTCCCCACGAGAGGAAAGCACGATGTCTGGACAAAGACGGGGATTAAGAGGGGATTCGCTGCCTCTGCTGTACCTGGTCTGAGTAACAGACACCGTTCCCTGGAGCTGTCAATCTGGTACCTTTCACCAGCACTAAAATTCAATTAGTTAAAACAACAACAACAACTGTGGCTCCAGACAGCTTGCGCCTCACACATTTGATCCCTTTTATTACTCAGCACTGCTCAAAACCCAGCCAGCAACATCCTAGCTGACTCCCACCAGTTTCCCCGTTTTATTCTACCAGGATTAAGTCAACCCTACAGTCTCCAGCTGTTTTGTGGTTGGGCCTGGATACATCTTTATACTCAAGCTACATTATTAAGTGGATTGTGGCCAAATTGACAGAGCTGCTTCAGGGAGGACAAGGCCATTTAGGTCAATGATGGTCCTGCCAGCTGGAGAGACACTCGGGACTCATGATTTGCTAGCAAAGCTCTGGACTGTTGTCTTAGCCTCACTTGATGTCCCAGAGGGGGCTTCTGTGAAAGCCCTGACTCTAGCAGGAATGTTTGATTTCTTGGCAGAGAGATGTAACAATCTGTCTCGGAGTATCGCAGGAAGAGTTCGTGTTCGGCGCGGTCTGTCCGCAGCATCACTTCACCGTCTGATGCCTCATCCGCTCTTTGGCCTCCTCCGACCGGAGCCTCTGCCCCTGGCAGCCGGACAGCGGTCAGATCCGAAGGCAAGAGCCGCATCCTGCAGCTCCTGTCACCTCACCTCGAGCGTTCTGGAAACCAGGAGGTTGTGCCGCAGCGTGTGGCGATGCCGCGCTCCGAGCCCAGCTCTCCTGGGCCACCTGAAGGTGCGATGCCACGTGCCGTGCTGTGGCGCGAAGGGACGCGGGGCGACGCGGGGATGCGATGGGGCACGGTGCGACGCAATGACACGATGCTTGCCCACCAGGCACGCCGAGGTGTCCGTGCCCTGGGGCTGCCTGGAGCACTGAGCCAAACGGGATGGCTCAGCAGGAGAGTTAACTAAACAAGCCAGAGCCCGGCTTGCTCCCAGGTTACAACACCCTTTGTGTTGTTAATGAAGAGCAGCAGAAGGGTCATGGAAGAAAGGGATGAAAGCTCCATCCATCAGTTCACTGGAAACAAGACTGTCTGGGTGATTTATGAAACTCCCCTGAACATGGGGGGTTGGGATGGGGCTCGGTCTCCTCAAAAAACAGCAGCATCCAGACGCAGTGTTGAGGTGAGCGAGCAACAGAAGGTCACTGCTACGTGCTGGAGGGAGCTCTCAGCCCACACATCGCCTGGGTGGCAGCAGCTGGTCTCCCCTGGCACCCTGAGGACCTCCCTGTGCTGAAATAACTCCTTGTGATCCACTCCTGGCACAGCTGCTCTTGTCCTGGAGTAAGAGCAGCTTATTTTGAAATGGCGAAATCCATGGGTGGAAGTGGATAATGCTTCACGGGGGCAGTTCCCCCGGACACGGAGCAAGAATATCCCCACTGGGAGTTAACTGCAGAACAGCGATTCCTCGGCCGGAGTCATCCCGCAGGAATCTCACGCTCTACCCAAGCACAATTTCGCTTCCCGGTGTAGACACGTCGGAACATCTCCCAGCCCCTTCCCGAGCCGCCGCTCGCCCTGCGGGCAGGGCCAGGGCAGGGGCGAAAAGCCCTCCCCGGCAGCGAGGGAGCCCGGTGTGCGTTCACCTTCGCAAAGCTGCAGCACAACACCAGCACTGCCAGGTGCGACTCGTGGTTTCCCCCCCTCCCCGCCTCGCTCCCCTAGTGTTTTCTAATTACTGCGAGCTTTGCAACTGCGAACGTGTCACGTTCCAGAAATGTGTGTGATTCACCTAACGCGGGGAGCGGACTTCCAGCCAAAAGGGACTCGGAGAATTTTTCTGGCATCAGCCTGCAACCTGGAGAGCAGCCAGAAAAACTCACCAAGGTCATTTCTTTCTCTCTCCTCTTCCTTGTGCTCCCTTCCTTCCCTCAGCCCCTCCACTCCCTCCCCTCTTTCCTCCAAACAAGGCTCAGGCAGCACCTTATTTATTACTTCTCATCAGCATCCCCTGTATAAAGCCTCCCAGAAATCCACACCACGCTTCTCTGGGCTCTTTGCCTGTGGCCCCCTGAGAATCCCCCTTGTCCAGGGCCACCGGCCCAGCTGGGACACACCAATCGTCCCTGGGACACGGCCAGATGTACCCGTGGGATTTAGGAACACGGTTTCCAAAGGGTTTTATGCACTAAGTTGCTTAGAAGCTCCTATAAAAGTTGTGCATGTCCGTCTGTCCATCCCCCTGCTCTCACCGCCCAGCTGCAGCAGCAGAGGCAAGCGGGGGGTACACCAGGGTGGGATCATGGACCCTCCCAGCTCACGGCTGTCCTACCTCTCTCCCACGCCTGGCCCAGCGGTGGCAACGCTGGGAGACGTGAGGGTAGAAGCTGGTGTGGTGGCAGCCGCGGGGCTCCTGTTGAGCATGGAAATGATCTGGCATCCCACAAATTCCTCTGAAAGCAGCAGCGGCTGAGGCCGTTACCGGCTGCAACAGGTTAGCGTTAGACACGGCAGCGTCAGCCCAGCGGAGGAGAGGAGGGGGACCAGAGCACGTCGTTTGTCACTGCCTTGGTTCAGCCCAGCGGGGCGGCGATGGGGTCCCAGAGGATTGTCTCTCCCCATCCGATGTCACCTCTGAGGGATGGGCAGGATGCTCTGACTTCTCCTCTGTCCTCACTCCAGCATCCGCGCACCCAGAGGGTGCAGGGCCCAGAGCCGGCTGCTCCCTGCACGTGGCTGGGACCGATTGAGGAGCCGTGGGGATAAAACTCCCCTTCACCCAGTGACCGCAGCCCCTTGTCCTGCAGAGAGGGACCTGATGGTGCAGACAGAGAAGATGAGGAGGCACCAACCAGCAGAATCCTTCTCTCAGACCTCCAGCCACCAGAGATGGCACGGGCATGTGTCCCCTTACAGGAGGCTGGACGCGTGGTGGGTCACCCAGTAAGCCCAACGGCTCCGGAGTATTTTCCCAGTAAAGAACAGGCCGCCTGCTCGTGTCTGCACCGCACGTAGCCATTTGGAACAGTCACCAGAGCTTGGGAGTCCCAGCAAACCCCAGCCTGGGGGATGCTCGTGTGACTCAGAGACACCCACCCAGTGGTCTCATCCGGGCTGTGGAGGACGAGCGATGGTGTTGCGGGGGTAGCTGGAATCGTGACGGGCGATTCTGTGTCTCCTTCTGGATGCGTCACCAGCTTCCATCCCCCTGGTGTCAGCCAGCCGTGGCACCACTCTGTGCCCATCCACCCAGCACTGGCAGCTCTCCCCGCACCTTCCCTTCCTTCCCACCTTCCCACCCCACGCTCCCTCGCCGTGCAAGCCACGAGTGCTGAGACTCATCCCCTCTGCTGCACCAACCCCTTTCCTGCCACAGGACTCTTGGCAGAGGTGATTTACCTGCAGAACCTGCTGATCCCTGAAGAGCTTGGACCCGAAGCCATCACAGGAAGGGCTTGGGGTGGCTCTTCTCTGGCGCTGGAGGAACCTGCAAAGATGCCCCAGCAGAGATGCCCCTCAGAGAGGCCAGAATTAGCCTGGA
This sequence comes from Ceryle rudis, assembly GCA_033439905.1. Taxonomy (NCBI): domain Eukaryota; kingdom Metazoa; phylum Chordata; class Aves; order Coraciiformes; family Cerylidae; genus Ceryle; species Ceryle rudis. Next base: position 18,508 of record JAAGNO010001513.1, on the reverse strand, counting down.
GCTCCCCAGGAGAAGATGTGAGGGGGATTCAGCTGCTTTCCTCCTGTAGTCAGTAGCTGGGAGAAATGGGGTTCAGGTCTTCAGGGCAGGAGGGCACACAGGGGTCTGGAGGCAACGCCAGCACTGCCTCGGCAGCAGTGTCTGCAGAGAGCCTTTCATTCTGGGCAGGACGATGGTCACTTGGGAGGAGAGGAGTCAGAGGCACCAACCCCCCGGGAAAGCCTTTCAGACCCCAAACATTGGCTCTCCCTGTTCGCAGCAGGAGGGAGACTTCAGACTGTCCCCCAGAACAGCATTCTTCTGAATTCTTCATCTCTGAGATCACAGATCAAGGCAGAGTTTAAAGCAGTGGCCAGATCACTCTTTCACAGACCTAGAACAAATACACTAAAAGCTTCCCCCGTGTGCGCGCAGATTAAGTCGTTAATGAATATTTTTGCTAAGCATCAGAAATCTGGCTGGCTGTGGAGCACAGCTCAGCCAAGACGTTGGAGATTTGGCTGAAAAGAGTCGACAGCAACCAGTAACAGAGCCAGGGGCCTCCAGTTGCTGGAAGGACACGCTGGTTAGTCCTGCAAAACTGCTCTGGCTCTGGGGCCACCGGTACCTGACCGCACAGTGCAGGGGGACCTTTGGTTCCCATCCAATGTCCTGCCCCAGCACAGCCAGGAGCATCCTGGGGAACTGCGGAATGGCTTGGGGGGGAAGGGACCTTTCAAGTTGCAGGGCCATCTGCAACCAGAGCAGGGTGCTCAGAGCCCCGGCCAACCTCCCCTGGGATGGTGCCAGGGATGGGGC
>JAAGNO010001513.1:3623-17610 GCA_033439905.1 Ceryle rudis | reverse complement strand
CGCCGCCGGCGCTTGCCGCGTCTCGCCTGCCGGGCGCTGGGGCGGGGGCGGGGGGGGGGGGGGGGGGGGGGGGGGGGGGCTGTGTGGAGCAGCTGTGCGGTGCTTAGTAGCCAGCTGGGGTTAACCCACTACACCTTCCATCTGCTCTATGTGTGTTATTTCTCGCAGAACTAAGAAATTGCCTCAAGACATTGCCTGAAATTCTCCCAAATTGTAAGAAAAGGCTTGCAGCAGGTTTCCATTAAAATTGAATTAATGAACAAATTAATTTTGTTCTCCCGGTAAAGGTCTAAGGGGTTATATTTCAAACAGTTCCTAGTTTAAGAAAAAATGTTGAAATCTTCAGTAATTTACAATTAAGCAAAGAAAATTATAAAATCCCAGATGTTTAGTTAGTATATTAATGAAATATGATAACTGCATTAGCAGTTGATTCCTTATTGATCCATAAGTAGCTTTTACTAAGTCAATACCTTATTGCATAAAAAAAAAATGCATCTTTAAGGCACTTCAACTCCTGATAGTCAATACGGGGACTATATATGCACAAAATTATTTTAGTTTTTACTGAGGATATATGTAAAAGTATGCAATGGTATTTACTGACCATATTTATGCACTATGTAATATGTAGTTCATGTTAATTTGATAACGAGAAGGACTGTATTGACTCATAAAAAGATCCGGATGAAACCTTGAAAGGTCACCCCGTTCCCCTTGCCATTCACAGGCAGTTACAACCACAGACAATTATTGAAAGATGTTTCTCTGCCTTGTTCTTTGAAAATTTTCAATGATGAGGATCCTATGAATTTCCAGTGTTCATCTGTCTAGGCCACTAGAAAGTCTTCTTACCATCCAGTCTGCTTCTGCTGCAGCTGGAGCCCATTTCTTGTCCTATTCAGACTGAACGCAAGGAGCAGTTGCCCCCTTTTTACAGATACCAATGCCCGGGAGCGGCTCTTACCTCAGGGACTACAAGATCCATTCCCACCAGCACTTTCTGACCACTCTTCCCCTCCCACACTAAGCACACACGCCAGCACCGAGGCTGGCATGGTGGCACACTGCAACAGGGAGAATTCATCTTGATATAAGAAAGAAATTTGTTACAGCGACAATTATTCTTCGCTGGAACAAACTCCCCAGGGCTGTGGCAGAGTCCCCATCACTGGAGATTTTCAAGATGGGATTGGACAAGGTGCTAGATAATCTAGGCTCCCTTTCCCACGAAAAGTTGGACCAGACGATCTTTCAAGGTCCCTTCAGTCTGGGCTGTTCTATGACTCCATGGAATGGAGTGCACTGTGCCTGCCAGCCAAAATCCCCAGCAGGGTAAAGGCATTACAACTGCCACTGCCAAAGCACTTTCTTTTTCTGTCCTTGTTACTCTTTCCTCCAAAGCAAACAACTAAAACCTTCAACTTTACATCACTGCTCTCATTTTCTAGACTTCTGGTCATTCTCCTTTAGACTTCAGCAGACTTGTCCATAACTTACTTGACGTTTATTTTTTCAACAGCTACACAAAAAGTTTGGAGCAGATATTAAAATATATGTTTAATTTTCAATACAATTATGGCTGGGCACAGAAAAAATGGATGACAGATATTTGATGGAATTTTCTGATCCATATACATCTACATTTTTAACTACTGCCATTCCCACAGATTACCATATACGGATCTGACTGAATTTAGAATTACTTTTTACAAAGAGAAATATTTTCCTGTCACGGATCTTGGTGCAATTTTAAAGAAAAACAAATCTTTCATGAAAACCAAAGTTCTTCATCCTAAATATGTTAAAAGTTTTGCTATACCAGACATACAATTTATGGTTACAAATCTGAATTACTACTTACCTGCTTCTGAATTTTGTTAGTCATTGCTCTTGGACATCTTTGACCTTGCTACTAATATGACATGAAATTTCTCTTATACAGAGGTAATGTTGCCAGTCTGGCAGCCACTTTATTCCCTCTAACTCTTGAAACTCTTGTCTATTAGATGGAGAGTATAAAACAATGCAAAGCACATGTAGAAAAGCTTTTCAGGTTACAGGGTGTCTTAGGCACGCTCGTGTTAGGCAGCCTGTTTCAATAAGCTCGAGTGGCCATTTTGCAAGGGCAATTTTTTTTTTAACCATCGATTTTGAAGTCATGAAATTTGTCATCCTCCAGTTTCTGAATGTTCTAGCAGCGTGGAACTCTAGTTTCTAGCGTCTAGTACCAAGGTTTAACCATGCTGCTTAACATGCCTTTCAATCGGTCATATTCAACCCTGCAGCTCCTATGTGCTCGCTGGCCTATCTACAGCAACCTCCATTTCTTCCAAAACCATTATAAGTTTCTTGGTCATTTTTTGAAGCCAAACCTAACAGCGGGTTATAAAGATAACTAAGTTTGCACAAGTTTAAAAAACCAGAAGCAGGCGAGTAGAGCCATTATACCTTGTGTGTGTGTGACTTGAGAGGCCCAGTTAGTGCAGCCTAAGTTCACATTTTAGTAGTCTCCACAGAAACTACACAGAGAGGGCACCACAACAAATGTCCCATCACTGAGAAATTCTTAATTTGAGGCTTAATTCTTAATAATTCTTAATTCTCTGTAAAATTCTGAATTTTACAGCTTTTTTGAGTCAAACAATTGCAAGAAGTAGAGGCACAGGAGACAAAGTATCATCTGTTCTAATAGTTACAGAGAAGGACTTCTTTTCCTTTATTTTATTTCCTTTATTTTATTTCCTTTATTTTATTTCCTTTATTGCAACTATTAATACACTTTCCCAGGCATACAAAACCCGTCAGGTTTTTTTTTCCTGTTAGGTAAACACAGTTTTCCCAATGTTAATGTTTGTTGCCCAGAAAGGTCAATGATGGAATCCAGATTCTCAAGTCTTCTTGAAGACTTGAAGAATCTCATGCTTGAAAGAAAAAATCCACACTGCCTACAAAAGTCCACACTGAATACATGGGGCCCGGAATGAGAAACACAACTGTCACAGAAACTAAGCAACGTCTACGACTGCAGGTAACACTAGCAGCATGGTAATTTTGTGATATATTCTATTTGTAGCTGGTTCCTGATCTAGCTTGTCTACAATAACAAAAATTTCCTGCACAGCATTTGTGCTTATTTGGATAAAATACATCAGGATGCACAGACAGGAGCAGGTTTAACACTCTATTAAGAAAAGGACCCAGTAATTCCTGTGGGTGCTCAAAAGTTTCCCTGGATGTGCTTCTTTCAGTAAAAGTATGTGAAAAAGACAGGATTACAGGACATGTTATGACTGGATTTCTATATCATTTCATTATTAGAAGTCAAAGGCTTAGTTTTTTTTAAATAAATATTTTGCATAGGCCTTTAAGAGCTCACCGATGAAAAGTTTTGCCTGGATGGAACTTTCGGAATGTTTTCTGTAAGTTTCTGGTCTTCTAGCATCTCCTTTTGAACAAAACTAACCAAATGCACCAAAAAAACCCAAACAACCCAAGATACCCAATCTATAAGCACATGAAAAAGGAACATACAGAAAGCAGTAGAGGGAAAGCCATGAAGAACACAACATAACTCTATACTAGTGATTGTAACTTGCTTAAAAATGGTAAAAAAATCTGTAACTTTAAAGCCAATCTAATTTTCTTTCCAAAAGGTAACCGCAATAATGGATGGTGAAGGAAAAAGAGCTAAGATGTTACTTCACTTTTGAGAAAGACCTCTGAGACTGTCTCAGTCTCCTCCCACGACACTCTGAGAAGCGAAGTAGAGAAATGGAGATGCGATTAGGTTACAATAATGTGGGAGTACCCAAGCTAGAAATCCATAGTCCAAGAGCAGTTATCAATAGCTTACTGTCAAGCTGGGAGGACATGGTAATGGGGTCTGCCCTGCTCCTAATACCAGTCAATAATCTCATTAATGACCTGGCATAGAGGGTACAGTATTAAAATCCCACATGACACTAAGACGGCAACGTAGCTGTTTGGAGGACAGCGTGAGAATTTCAAATAATCTTGAGAAACTCTATAGATGGTATTAAAAAAAAAAAGAAAAGAAAATAAAATCAGCAAAGTACTGCACTTGGAAGAGAGAAAATGCACGCAAAGAGCAACACAGGTAACGATTACAATTGTAAGTATAATGATAAATAAATTTATCCCAACAGGTTAGTTACCAAACCAGAAATAATAACTGCTTCTGAACGAGTATGTACAAATCTACTCATTCATCAAAGGTAAACAGCAAGACAAAAGAACAGAGAGACTTGACTTGGGTATTTTGCAATTTAGCCCAAGCCCCAAACCAAACCATTCTTCTGTTAAACGCTACCAGGCTACCCAGGTTTGCTTTTTGTTTGGTATTAACAAAAATAACCAGGATTGTTTGCACCAATAATGCAAATGAAGTAACTCAAGGAGTTAATGGTCATGCCCGTCTAGTACTTTAAAGGTACTAAGAAAAGTACTCTCACAGAACTGAAATCTGTTTAATATTCTTCAGTGCAGAAGATTTAACTTCAAAACACATAGTTAATCATTTAAAGGCAACAATGCTGAGTTAATTAGTAAATAGCAATGCCAGGGTGGTAGTGAGACACTAGCAAACTTCCAAAGGATTTTAATTTGCATTGCTTAAATAAATGGATAGGGGAGAACTAGGAAAATAAATTTTATGCAACATATCACCTCTAGAAATCAAAATCTGTAAAGTTCAACCAAAGGTTATACTACAGTGCAGCATTAGTTTCCTGCTTTGATCATCAATCCAGGGCTTTCACAGGATATTGACAAAGATTGGTTGTGACCACACATATGCTTTAGCTTTTTCAAAGTGATACCAGCCAACAAGAGTTACTTCCAAAGCCAGCTCATGTTAGTCCTCCTTGTCATATGCGATGCCTCCAACTAAGATTAGGAACAATCTCAGGGCGGCGAGCACCAATAATTACATTCATTCTTTTTGTATGAGAAGCAAGGAGAAATAATTTCCTGTATTCAACTCAGTGGTTCTAAAAATTGACATTTTTTTCAGCTGGAATAGGAATAAACCCTTCTTTTTCCTTTGTGCCTTCTACTCCCCGTGCATCAAGATACAATACCATTCACTTTGGCCTGCTTCTTTCAAGGTCTTAAAGGTGGCTTGCCAGTGCCTTTGTATTTCTATAAATCAACTCATTAAACTGCTAGGACTCCATCAACAGGAATCCAGAGAGCTCATGCTCAAAAATCCTGAATATTATTTAATCAGACACAGTAGCTGACTACATTTATGTTCTCAGCCCATGAGAAATGCAAAGGAAAGCTTAAAACCCTTTCACTTGTTAAGAAATAACTGGTTTTTATCCTGTGTTCACCACGGACTGAATGGTGTGGACAGTCAGATACTACAGCAAAGTCATTTCCATGTCCTTCTGTATCTACATTTTCAAGAGAATTCTCCCTCAAGTCATTCAATCTATCTAAAGTCTTTAACCAACTAATGACTCCTCTGTAACAATTTTTGTTCCCCACATTTCACTTATGAAGCACACGGAGCTAAGAGGAAAATTGCAAATTGTTTTGGACAAAATCTTGAAGCAAATGAAGACGGTCCAGAAATATTTATATTAGACAGGAATTAATAACTTGGATGTTAAAGGCTTTTGAAAAACCTTTGACTAATCATTAATGTAGCAAACTTCAAGGAAACCACTGCTTTTGTTGGTAAGCAGCATCTTCCATGTTCTGGAAACAATCGAAGGAGCATAAAAGTTTCTATTATTAAAAAAGTTTGTTTTGCTAACATCAAGTATTTCTTGGACATTACCATAAAAGATGGTTAAAATGTAACTTCTTTCCTTTCCTTTAAATTTATAGACATCATCCCGTTGACTCTAGTGATGCAGAAAACAGCCTTCCAGACCAGAATTATAAGGAAATCATTTCAGAACTCAACTCGAATCAGAAAATGCCATCTGATTGACTACAATATTGTATGCTAAGGTGACAGAAAATGATGGGCACTCAGCTTTTTCAGGAGAGACTATGAGAAAGTACTATCATAAAATCTAAAAGAGAATATGATACTCCAAGATTACAGGGAGCAAGTCCAAAATTTATGGGTGTTGCATTTCATGAGATTGTAGAGTAGGTGGTAAAGGAACTCTAAAGGAAGAATAAACATTGGAAACACTTCATTTTCCCTGGTGGGAATCAAAACTAGAGGGATCTGTGTTCATTTAACTCCATCCCTGACTTCCTCCTCCTTCCTTCCCGAATACATATGCACGCACACATGTACATACATCAGGCAGGATGGGTAAGGGAAACATTCTAGCCAGATAGAAGATTGTCTCTCTCATGGAAGTTACTACTTCAGTTGCACATATTCATCGAATCATAAAATCATTTAGATTGGAAAAGACCTTTAATACCATCAAGGCCAACCAGTTAACCCAGCACTGCCAAGTCCAACAGTAAACCATGTCCCTACGTGGCACATCTACACATCTTTTAAATACCTCCAGGGACAGGGACTCCACCACTTCCCTGGGCAGCCTGTTCCAGGGCTTGACAACCCTTTCTGTGAAGAAATTTTTCCTAATATCCAACCTAAACCTCCCCTGACGGAACTTGAAACCATTTCCTCTTTCCTAAGGCTTATTACTTGGGAAAAGAGACTGTCACCCCCTCACTACAACCTCCTTTCAGGTAGTCGCAGAGAGTGCTAAGGTCTCCCTGCAGCCTCATTTTCTCGAAACTGAACATGCCCGTTTCCCTCAGATGCTCCTCCTAAGACTTGTGGTCTAGAGCCTTCACCAGCTTTGTTGCTTTGTCTTTGGTGCCGCATGGATCTCCATCGCCTACCTCCACTGAGATGGCAGATGGAAGGACCTCGCTAGCACGCCATCCCTCAAACGCTGGCATTCTGCCCCCACACTTATCTCTAGTCAGGCTGTTTTTCTCTCTTTCCCCCTTCAAATCTGGTTTAAAGCTCTTTCAATGAGCTTTGCTACCTCTTGTGCAAAGATCCTTTCCCCCCTCAGAGACAGGTGTACCCCATCTGTTGCCAGCAGGCCTGGTGTTGTGTAGACTGATCCATGATCAAAACCCCCCAAATTACTGACATATGAAAACAGTAACACAAAACAAACCACTTAAGTAAGAATTCTTTCATTCATTTCATCATGACAGCAACATCTAATTAGATTTTCTTAATTAGTAAATAATTCTATTTACAAGCACGTATACAGTACGGGGTTCCCATTAACTACAGGAGCACCTGATAATCTACTTTATTCAAGTCCTTTGATGCACGTGTCAAATAAACACAAGCTCTAGTAAGCTAACACATTGCAACTCGGCATGTAGAAAACTTCTAGAGGCATATGGGACACTTTATTTTCCCAAACGCCTGCAAGGTATCAGAAAAACCTGTTATCACAGTCATAGTGAAACACTGGGGATACAGGAACAAAGATGGTTCTGTGCATCTAGTCACTACACTTATTTCCAGGAAAGCATTCATTGGTTTTATATGTTCTGCTAGAAAGGTCACTTTCACAGCTAATCAAAACCTCCCTGATATTTAAGTCCATTAATTCTTATAGTACCCATCATGGACAGCAGAATTTTATTCTTTTTTCTCCCTTTCTTTCTTGTAGCAGCTCTTAAGACTCTTAAATTCTTCCTCAATCTTGTCTTCTTTAGAAGAAAACCAAGCGTAGCTATCTAGTCTTTCATGGGATTTTACCTTCAAGATCGTGCACTGTTACCACTGTTCCAGTGTGGATTCTCTCCAACTAGGCCACACCTCCAGAAAAGACCTTTTCAAAGCTGGGCAAAGCTGAAGATCTATTCCACACATTTTGAAAGTTATACTATGTTCTGCTCATGTATCTCCTACAAAACGTTACTCACTTTTTCTTATACCACAACACTGTTCTTTCACATGCACTGGTGATGTACCAACACTTACACTCCTACAGCTTTTATTTTTTTTCACACAGCAGATTGTTCCTTTTGTTTTATTTGTACCTATTTGCATGAGGAAACAGAATGAAAATGACAATTCTCATTTCTCCCTAATAAACTTCACCTAACACTTTCCTCGAATCACTTTTCCCTTCTGCAAGAAGGGCTTCCAACTCCACTACAGTTCCAGTACCTTTCAATCCAGTATCAATAGAAATCGAGACCTAACCTGTTATTATCAAGGATTCCACTCAATACATCTTTCAGGTTTAATAATTAACCACTGGTAATCATTCTCCAAATACAGAGGATTCTTTTAAACCAAGTTTTCCCAGCTCACTCGTAAGACAGTGACAAAAACTAAGACTATCATCTGCTGCTTCTCTGTTTATAAGGTCTGTTACCTTTTCTCACCAGAAACTGTGATTGCTTTGACATAATGTCTTCTTGATAAATTTGTGTTTCATTTGCTTGTCTCCTTGTTATCTTCCTGGTACTTAAACACAGTCTGAGTATTTGCATAAGTTAAACACACCTCATAATTTCTTGGCTCTTTTTCTTCCTTTTCAGAAGCTAAATACTTCATTTGTCCACCACTGCTACCTCCTCCTGGCATGTTTTGTGTTACTGGTTTTATTCCTCCATTTCTCAAAAAAAAAAACAAACCACACTCTGAAATTTTGCCTGACAGTCTTGTAGGTACAGCTCATAATGACCTGTCAATTTGACAAAATCTAATGTGTTTTTATTTTCTAAGCTGTTCTTTCCCAATTTGATATAGCGATCGTATCTTTCTGTAAGTGGTATTAATTCCACTAGCCCCCAATTGCCTTTGATTCTTTTGGTGGGGAGTCACAGATGCAAGACAGACACTACTCTTTCAGCATTATCAGTTGACAATGTCCTCATTCCATTAATCCACAGATTAATCCTTTCCTTAATTAGCTCCTCACTATGAATATAGTTATAGAATGATTTTATGGTACTTATGTATATTGCTAGCTGTGTGAGTTAGCCTCTTATTTTCTTCACATTATATTTTTCCACCCTTCTTTCCAATAACAAAATAAATATATCTGATATTACTCCTTCTCAGATCTGAGGTCAACAAAGTTTTCCCACCACTGATGGGATCCTTGTCTCCTTTGTTCTCCTGCCCAGTTCAAAATATTCCTCGGATCCCAGACTCTTATTTGTTTCTCTCCTTCCTTCCTTCACTGCCTACCTACCTCTCCCCTTGGAATTTCTGTGTGCTCCTGCTTTTGCTTCGTGTCCCACTTAATATAAGGTCTCTTCCTATACAATGAGTAATTACTAGATTAATTAATCTTCTATTTCCACCTACCTCTTGTTCACTTGTCAGTTCCTAGGCCCAGTGTCCCTGTTGGGATAGGTTCAATCTCATAATAAATTCTGTCTCCTCATAGTACCCTCAGATATTGGTTTTCTGTAGACCTTTGTTTCTCTACCCAGTATTCGGCCATTCTGGAGACTGTTTCCAGATCTCCCTCACAGCTCTTTGTCCCCTAATTACCTATACCTCAGTATAAGACTAGTTTTTTGTCCCTTCTGCATCTAAATTAGCACAGCCTCCTCCTCTTGTTTGTCATAGTCAAACAAAAAAATTAGGCCATTGCATAAATTGCCCAAAATTGAGTGCTTAGAGCCAGAATGACATAAAGTAATATGAATATTCACTGTAACACTCTTATCTGAGTGAGGCAGAAGCTCGAACAGAGTATTTATGAAACTTAGTAGTTAAAAAAATCCATACCAGTCTCAAAGGATTAAAGCTTGTGTGGAGGAACAAAAAGGCAATGAAACACGCCTCTGTAGCACACTGGCCAATTTTGCCTTACTTCAGTCTCAGGGCTAAGAATGTTTGCTGAAGTTTTACAAAAGAATTCCCTGCAATATTCTAACAGAAGGAAAACCATGCGCCATCTCCCCTGCATCTTTTCCCAAGTGCTACGATAGGTTCCAATCTTCTCCCTTCCCTTTTTCATAACCTGTGGTCCTATGATCATGGCTACAATAAAGGCAGATGCAGCATAAAATATGTTCACGCCTTTCAGGAAAGTTTTTACCTTGATATCAGAAGTGTCACGCTGACTATTGCGCCACGCTCTTGAAACAGATGAAAAAGTTCTGTCTGCGTGATCAAACTTCCCACCTTGTAGGTTTAGGAAAAGTGTTGTAAAGGGTTCCTGAATATAAATAAAAAAGAATAGTTAAGAACAGCAGTGTACTTCTTTAGGAATTTCAGGGAAAAAAAGAAAAAAAGGGATTCATTATTCTTTTGAGGTTTGGTTATTAATGATGCTATTCTTCTGGCAGACACATGATTCATTGCAAAGGGTTAATTCTATTATCCAAGAATGAGAAATACAAATTCATGCTTATTTGTTCAATAAATGCTTTTTATTTCTAATCCATGCATATGGATTCAGATAAAGAAAAGCAAATAACACCAAAAGAAAATATGCACACGCTGGAGGAGAAGCTACAGTCAGTTGTGATACAAATTGCCCTCAAAAACATGAAATAGCTCAGTATTTTTACCTTAGATATTTTTTAAACTAGCATATAGCAAAAAGAAATCATGCTTTTTTTTTTTCCAAGGTAATCTATTAAATGCTCTGAAGGGTAGAATTCAATACTGATAGCTTTGTGATTGTTATTGTTTAATATGTAATTTATGATTTAGAAGAGAAAAATGTTTGAAAGATTTAAAATCTTCCTCTGAGTTAAAGAACACTTAAGCACATATTAGTGGATAATTGCTTGAAATTAGCTAAGCACTATAAATTACTTCAAGGATTTATGTATGCTTGTACATTCTAACAAGATTTAATTAATGATGTGCTGCTAATGCTTTCCCAAAGAAATTACTTTCTAGGAGATAAATAGCCTTTCAATTTCATATAAAAATGCAGTGTTTAACCAATATATTATCAATACCTAGCATCTCAAAAGTTACTTCCATATAAATTGCAACAGATTTTTAAAAATTAATTATTTACATCACAGGATTTCATGACCATCAGAAACCAACTTGTTAAAATACATTCCTTAAGAGCTACAAGTGTTCAGTACATAAAAAATGTAAGGAAGGAAAGTTAACCGTGTTTAAAGTAGTATAAGAATGTACATGAAAAAAACAACTTCTGAGGAGAAAAAAACTAGTATTGATTTGAAAAGGCTGTACAATCAAAATTAAAACCTTCTGCTCAAAGTTTGCAGTACATTTATCCCACACTACTGATTGCAGTTGCCAGAAAATTTCAGTACTCTCCTAGGTCACTGAGTTTTAGTTTCTAGCTATTCCTAGCTATTTGTTGCTTTCATTATCCTTTAAAAAACCAGCATTTTTTTAAAGATATACTTACAATTCTTAATAACCACGTGAGTGCAAAACTTGCAGTTGAATAATGCGTGCCATAGTGAAATTTTGGAACCTGATCATCTTCCCATGATTCGTATCTCTCAGCAAAGAACGCTGCTCTCTTCGGGTTCAAAGCACCAACAGGCTACAAGGTTTGCAGAAATAAACACATGTGGTAAATAAAGAGGCCATGATCTAATATCACATCATCCTCCTCTTGTTCTTTTTGGCAACCAGGATTATCGGCATACACGAAGAAAACTGGGTTTGGTGTTTTGCGAAAGCAGATGTTGGATTCTGTAAGCACCTGAACAGATCTTTGTATTTTAGACCATTTTGAATTTTGATATTCCTACCCTAGTTTCTACATTTTGTATTTACCATTCCAAGACAAGTTTTACTTGATGGGTAAAACTTGAAACTTAGAAGATGACAAATGAAATAACATTTCATTTCTATATAAATTTCTATATAAAACCACTGATATAAAAGAAACAAATAGCATCTGTACGACCAAAAAAAGCCTACCGCACTTTCACCAGCATTGTTATTCCTTGTTCAGCGCTTACCTCGGACATAAACACCCAGGGATTTATTTAAATGTAAGAAAGAAAATATTTTGTTACCTAAAGCTGCGCATTTCTTCAGCAGAGTTTTACACAGAGGATTTGGAAAAATGAATATACAACATATAAATCACTGAGAGACCCAAAAGTGAATTGAGCCATTCCACATGTAAAATGCTGTAAGAGGTCTAAAATATCTTTGCATATACATGCAAAACATATACGCAATACAACTCTGTATACATAGAGCACGCTCTTTGTATATTATTAACGTAAATGATGCCCATCTGTACAAAAACCAGATGCATTCAAGTATAACTGAAGAATAAACATGCAAATATATTTTCTTCTTTCTGTTCTGCAAGAATAAATATACTTAAGAATACATTACAAGGTAAGGAAAAACATTAAAAGTCCTTGAACAAAAGTATCAGTAACCTCGTCATTAATTCAAGCATAGTTGAAGCAAAAAACTACGTGTGCTATTCAGATTATTATTAGTCAATTATCTGCTTCTTTGCAGCTCACGGGAAATTTGGCATACAAGCTTCAAAGTATTTTCTCTTCTAGGATAGATTAGATCTATAAATGACTTAAGATCTAATCTTACCATTTTTACTTAGAGCGGCTTTCACATTGCAGTAGGGTAAAGAAAACATCCTACATTAATGACTATTTTTGCAGTTCACTAATTTGAAATATAATCCTTTAAAAGAAGTACTTCTTGTATAAAAGGATTTTTATCTGATTTAGGAAATTTATTCCAGGGAAGAATGAAACTGACTCCAAGAAGTCTCTTTGTTGCAAGAGCCATTTTGGAATTTCCGTATGTACTGATTTTCCCCATAGATTCGGCTGTGCTTGAGGGGAAAAAAAAAAATAGAAGAAAGAAGGTCATTGGTAGACAAATTATATAAATTAAAAATAGAAACAGTGTTGTGCTGTATGGTTCTGTAACATTTTATGTATTCTCTTTATCTGCCCTTATTTTTATTACTCTCCAAATGAGTATAGCCCAAATCAATAGTTATAGAATTACATTCCTGGAATATAAAGCTAAACCCAATTAGAATTGATTTCATTCTATCTTAAAAAAAATAATAATAAAAAAAATGGTATCATGCAGAGATCCATATAGCCAGAATACACAGTATTGATTCTGGCTGTTATTCTTACAGTTGGTTTCTGAAGCCTGCAACAGGACAACTATCAAGACACGTCACATTTATTTGCAAGCAAATAAAAAAAGTCCCCAAATGAAAGAAAGCTTAGGGAAAAAAAAAAAAAGAAAAAAAAAAGAAAAAAAAGAACCGTGGAGCTGTGCACTGACAATGATACACTATCAGCTTACTCAGAGAAGTTACAGTGGGAATACACACATTGAATTATACATTACACGAATGCGCTGATTTATTGTGGTAATAACATCCACCTCATTAAAAGATTCTGCTTTGCTGCAGTTGGAGGGCTACATATTGTTTACTGCCATAAATTAATGGCAGCACACAGAAGACTGTAGAACCCTTCTAACAATAGATCTGTAATGACAGTGCTGTATATCACAGCTTCCCCAGCAGCTTCATAATAAAATGGAGACAATGTATTGGGCTAATACATTCTACCAGGCAGGCCCATATTTTTCTGACAACTGCTTCTAAGGATGAGGTGATTCGAGTGTGTTACACTGCACCCTGAGCAGTTAACTAAGCTTCAGCTACAGAATAAAGCAAGTACAAGGGGTATTCAAATGCCTTCTGACTTTTAATTTTGTAAACAAATTAATGGAAATTTTGCACTTATTTTGTATTCAAAATTAACAGGGACTTGTGTTTACATACTGGATTCCCTCCCCTACGGGTAAACGCCAAAGGGAAAAGAGTCACTCCAAACTATATGCTGGATGTAGCTGCGATACAAATTTACACTACTCAACATGATTTCCCTGTGGCTACAGACCACTAAGGCAGAGAGAGCTGAAAAGCTTTCATATCCAGAAATTCCAGAACAGATTTTCTTTGCAGTACCCCTTGTCAGAGAGGAAAATTAGATATTTGTTCACCAAATAGAAGTACTTATTTAG
>JAAGNO010001511.1:10839-53513 GCA_033439905.1 Ceryle rudis | reverse complement strand
TCCTCACTGGAAATGGAGAATATTCTGCTTGCTTCTGACTGGATATTATTTTACTGTTCAGCTGGTTCTTGACATGGTTTTTGCATGTGGCAGGGTTTTCTTGTTGATTGGAGGCCTTCTGGTGGGATCTAGTCATGTCCTAGTGTGAATTTCTTTTACCCTCCAAAACTGAGCAGCTAGACCCCAGTTGCCATTTGGCAATTAGCCATCCATCCATCACTCTGTCCCTGCCAGGTGACACCAACCAGTTAAAGAGCGACAGACACCTGCACAAGGCAGCAGAACTCAATCCCACTACATTGTCAACATAGCACTGGCCTGGCTTGGATCCAGGCAAACCAAAACTCTCCTAAGAAATTTCCAGGTGCAGTTTGGGAGTTAGCATGGGCTAGGGACTATTTCCCAGGACAGAGAGCAAGGCAGAGAAACAGAGGGAATGACCAGAGAAGATTAATTTCCTTACTAAATCAGGTGAAAGCCTCTCACACCAGTGGAGTCATTTAGAAACACATACAATAACATAAAATTGGGCCAATCAGAACTGAATCAATCATCTTTTCTCCTCTTTTTGCCAATTCTTCAAATAATGTATTGCCTCACCTATCTACCCTTCTACAAGGCTTCCTTTAAACCAGACACCTAAGGACCTTCAGATGGATAAAAGAGAAATAGGCATCTTTAGTGTGCAATCCATCTGATGTCTACATGAAAAGAAGATGAATCTGTCACCTGGAAATACCTGCTGTAGTGTGTAAAGGGCATCTAGATGAGCTTAGATGACTCCCATCCAAATGTACCTTTGTAGTTTCCTGCAAAACTTCTATCTGCAAACTTAGTCCACTAATCACAGAAGTCCTCAGCAAGAGAGACTAAATGGGTACATGCAGAACAAGAAACTTCAGATTTAAGACTTGAATTCTGGGCTACAATGAGGATATTTTGTTTGACTACATGAAAAGATATTTTGTTTGACTATAATAGAAAAGTGACTTTGTTTGTTTGGGTTTTTTTTTCCAAAGATTTCTTAAAAAATCCCTCCAAAACCTGAAATATAGAATCATAGAATCACAGAATGGTAGGTGTTGGAAGGGACCTATGGAGATCATCGAGTCCAACCCCCATGCCAAAGCAGAATATATGCTGATCAGATGTTGCTTATTGAGTTACCGTCAGCTTGGTTACTTTTCTGCAGTTGGGAGGAATGTGGCAGTTGAAAACAAACCAGATAACTGTTTTTTTTCAGCTGTATTTTAACTTTGTTATGTATTCTGCATCTACTTCATAATCACAGCAAAATTCAACTCCATTAGTCGTGCTGACAAGATTGAATTTGATAGAAAATTATGGAAAAGGAGAACCCAAAGCTTTCTGTGTTTGCAGCCCTTTCCCCAGCTAAACCTGTCGGCTCCCTCCTAGCCTATTTTTGTATTTTCCTTCCAGCTTAGATTATGCCATCCTAAAAGAGTTTAAGTTGTACTTTTAATAATGGAAAAACACACGAGGGGCATTTCATGTGATACAGGAATTCTCACCAGAATTGATTTTCCCCTGCATGTTGCAGAGTACCAAGTCTGGCTTCAAGCAAATCCAATTAGTGCAAGTACAAAGTATTTTTCTTTTTTTTTTTTTTTCATCATTTTGTCTTGCATAAGTGGTAGTTACACAGCATCTTAGCAGTGATAGAGGCTTTCACTGAGTGGTATGGACTTCTCATTAGAATAGAATGATTACAAGGGTGACTTATCAGTCAAAAGGCATTAGATTTACAATGGCTCTGTTATAATTAAGCACAGATGGGACCCACATCTGAAAAATACCATTCACATAATGCTGAATTGAAGGAGCTTTCCAAGGCAAGGGGCTAGGAATAAACCCGTTTGGCACACCTGACTTCTCCAAACTGTCCCCAGCCACTAGCTTGTGGTGCTTCCCTGGAGACCAGCCTGTGACATAAATCATAAAATGGCTTAGGCTGGAAGAGACCTGAGAGATCATTTAATCCAACCTTCCCACCGTGGGCAGGGATCCCTCTCAACCAGACCAGGTTGCTCAAGGCCTCATCCAGCCTGGCCTTGAACACCTCCAGGGATGGGGCATCCACAACCCCTCTGGGCAATCTATTCTGGAGTCTCACCACCCTCATACCGAAGACCTTTTTCTTCAAATCCAATCTAAATCTATTTTTCCCCCAGTTTAAAACCATTTTCCCTTGTCCTGTTGCTGGACAGTCTTCTGAAGAGTCCCTCTCCAGCCTTCCTGCAGAATCCCTTCCGGTATTGGAGGGCAGTTATAAGGTCCCCCAGGAGTCTTCTCTGCTCCAGGCGGAACAGTCCCAGCTCTCTCAGCCTATCCTCCTGGCAGAGGTGCTCCAGCCCCTGGATCATCCTTGTGGCCCTCTTCTGGACTCGCTCCAACAGATCTATGTCCCTGTTATGGTGGGGACACCAGAACTGGATGCAATATTCGTATATACAGTATATACTGTATACAGTATTACATGCTATAAGAAGACACTACATTCTTTCCCTGGCAGATGAAACCAACACTTGGGGTTTTTCCAGAAGGTCATTTGCTGTGCCTGCATTTAGTACATACTCCAGAAAGGGCAAAGTTCACACTGCCAGGCTTCCCCCTAGCTAGAGCTACCTGGAGTAGCTGTGGTTCACTCCAAACCAAACCAAACCATATTTCTATTAGACAGGCTTTTCACCAAAGATATTACAAAGGAGAGATCTTGTTTTAGAGATGGAGAAAAGAAAACACAGAGGACACTCTTGCCTAAACAGAAATCTGGAACATAGTCCTGGTGTCCCAGGTGCCAACTCTGTGCTGTATCAAGTGTCAGGAACACAAAAGGCAGATAATGTTGTTTATTGCAGTCCCAGCTCTGCAGCCAATGCTGTCTTCTCACACTGGATCCCCTGCCTGTTATTGCAGCACTTCAAAACCTTATGCCATCTCACTAGTGCAAAAGATAGAAATCCTACTTACTGCTGCTAATTAGAAAAGAAATTGCACTCTGATGAAAGTGAAGTATAGTTTCTAGGCACATTCTGAGAGCAAAACTCATATTCAGCCTTCCTGAAAATACAAACTGGGCTCAAGTTTGAGAAATCTGTATTTATGCCTTACCTGTATTTCTTTATAAAACTTTTGCCAACAGAAGTCCAGTTCTTGTCCCAGAGGGAGCTGCATTCCCTAGTGGGTGAGTTCATACATCTCAGATAAGTCTGTTAAGTTCACAAAGTGCTCTGAGATTTCAAAATACAGCTATTATGGAAATAGCCATTGTTATTCTTGTTTTTAATAGCTGCTGACAATCATGAATATTTTGAGGATAAGTGCCAAGTTAGAAGCTGTGTCTCTGAATAGAGCTTTTCAAATATGCAAGGACTATTATGTTTTGGGTAGTTTCGTGAGAAGCTTTATGTTAGTGTGTCTGGACTATCATCCAAGAAACATCTGGTGGAAAGGGATCAGACTGACACAACAAAGACTGGCAGTCATACTTACATGTCCCCGTGTGGAGCCGGTTTATGGTTTTGGTTGTGCTAAAGACGTTGTACACTTGATCTTTGCAGGGCTCTGTTGATTTTACTTGAGCTGTCTGAAACCCAGCATTTCCATTTTATGGCAAATGTCAGAGTTTCACAGTAGATTTTCATTCTCAGTCTAAACAAAGCCACAAGTATAAAAACTTTCCTGTTAATTTAGGAAAAACGTTTTAAAAACCCATCTATGTGTATGTGTATGTATGGACACAGGAAAATTCACTTCAAAATGAAACTGTTACTTCAAAGCTTATTTTGGGTTGGTTTTGTCCTTGTATTAGCTCATTATCTCCTGATGTAAGAGTTCAGGATATGACACATCTCATCACACTGCATCCTGGCTTGAAATAGTCCAGGTAAGGATGTTATTACTGGACAACCAAGAGGGCAGTTTCCAGTGGATGGGATTCAACTGCAGCTACCTAATTTTAGGTATCTTCTCTGTGTAGTGACTACACTGGAGCTGATGGCCAAATTCCTGGTTTGGAGGGAGATTTTCTACAGCCAGCAGAGCCTGAAGGAAAGTCCAAGGCACTTTAAAGTAGATATCTACATTTAGGCAGGTGAATTGTCTTCCAGTTTCCATTGCTTGTATTGACTGCTTCTACAGTGGGAGCCTCTACTCTGTTGTAGATGTGAACATTTAGGTTTGAATTTGGTGCTGAATTTCACCCTATATTGTTCACCAGTGGGATGAGAGCTTTCTGGGAACAAATAATAGCAATAATTAGAAACCTCTTGTCCATTTAGTATTATTATCTTTAGAATATACCTGAGACCATTTTGGATCTGTCATGTAACCAGGGAAGGGTACATCAAAGGCTATCTTGTCCCTGAAAAAAAAATCTTGGTGTATTTTTAAGCTGTTAATATAAAATCTTACCGATGCAAAGTTCTGTAGTTCATGCAAGACAACTCAAGGCCATCTGGGTTTACCTGAACCTGGCTCTGATGTTGACTTAGCTGCTTGATTTAGCAATCAGATATAAAAACACAACATTTTTGAAGCTTGTCTAATGAAGATGCTTGGAGTGAAATTCTTCCGACCACATGTCAATGTCTGAATCTGAGAAAATTACCTCAGGCTCCCTTTATTGTCAATGGGAAGAAACAGGCATTTAGAGTGTGAGTCATCTGACCTATTTCAGATGTCCATTTTGGAGTGATGAGTTGCAGATGAAACGCTGACTTCTCTCCATTGAGTACCAGAGAAGCAGAGGGTGATTATCTTAGATGTAGATGTCTAATGGGATTAGATGAACTCATCCCATCCCCACTTCAGAGTAAAACGAGGATATGCTTTGTCTTATCAACAGCCAATAGCTTCATGACCCAACAAACACCATGGCTGATATGGGATCTGTCTCAAGACAAATCTGCATGGAGATGAGAACAGCCACTGGAACTGAAGCTCCATTTCCATTTGGGAATGATTCACAGCCCACTGAGGTCAATGAGAATCTTTCCACTGGCTTCAGTGGGCTTTGCAAACAGTGGGGTTTCAGCATACATTACTTTAGCAGCTGGATGCCACAATTTAAGATAACATCATACTTCTGGTTTTTATTATTAATGTTTTGCCAAAGGTCACCACTGTTGCAGCAGAGCTGGCAGAACAAAGTGAGTCATAGAGTAATATGGGGGCTCACTCAGCTGTAAAGGCTGTGTATATGCTGTCTTGTTAGTATACATTAGCACAACAATCCCTTCCCTTAGCACCTGAGTCCCCTCTGATTTGGTCGATCTAGTCCACAGTCTTCATTACCATGGCTGGCAATATTTAATCCATTTGTCCATCTAATCCAAGGCTGCCACTGGTCTGTGGTTTACAAAGAACAGCTTCACATCCAATCTTAGGTCTTAACTGCCTTCCTTAAAGCACCCCAGCACTCTGGTCAGCTGGCTCACCAGAGGCAGGAGTAAGTTAGGGAGTCTACTTTTAACCCAGTTATGTTTCTCTTAATGATTTGTGAAGGGCAGGTCACCTCTGGCCGAAGGGAGGTGTAATGAGGTTTCATATGGAAAGTGCCTGTCTCTAACTGTGCTGTAAGTGGTGCCTGTGGGCAACTGGTGTTTGCAGGATTGTATCCAGAATATGAATCCATCAAAAGCTGTTTCCCTGATGTAAAATCTCTATCCTTTCATCACTTGACCATCTTGAAGCCTACATCTCAGTAGCAAGTCTGATGGATTAAGCAAAATACCTCTGGTGAGGGAGGACTGAAAGTACCTTTGATAAGAAGTCAAGGTAGACAAACGTTTTGGGATAAAACTGCATGTTCTTCCTCTCTGCCAGCCAGCCAGAGACTTTGCTTATATGAGGGAGAACTGGTAAGAGGAAATACATTATTGAACTATATTACTGAAGCTTGAAACTTCATTAATTAATAGTAATTAAGCAGAACAGAAAGGAAATTGTAGCTTTTCGAGGAGGTGAAGACTTTGGAGACAAAATACGAGGGTTTAAGGATTTGTCTTATTTTTTGTGGCATTGTGGGTGCTTTTGCAATCTTTGTACTTTTACTCACCCCACTGCTTCAATCTTCCTTTTCAGTTTCTGGGAAAGATTACTTGTTTGTGCCTGGAGAACACCTCAGAGAACATGCTCATTGCCTTACTAGCGGAGCCTTACAGGTACCAACAATTTTCTGCAACAGCAAAATGACAAACTCATGTTCCCTCTGTCGTCCAGGTCAGTGTGATATCAATTTCACAGTCAAACTGGAATCATTCAAATACTAATAACATTATTGTCCAAATCATGTTTCTACATGAAGGAAGTGGTAATATAAAACCTCTGAGAAAATAATATTAGAGTTGGATGGCTAAAATATTTTGTCTTTTTAAATAGCAAGCAGGATTCATGACTATTCCATGGTCTGAAGAATTTTGGTAGTAATGAAAACAAGGGGAACATACACAAAGTTTAAAGCCTTAACTCAAGATTTGAGACATCTATTTTCCAGTTCATCCTTTCCTATAAGTTTCTTGTGTTGCCTAGAATCAGGACAGGATTCAGCTCAACCAAATCTCAACCACCTCAAACCAGGTGCCTTGTTTAAGACTTCTCTCTGGGCCAATAGGCACTTCTAAATGGCAACTGATCTCATTCAGATAAAGTGTATATTTCTCTGGCAAAAGTGCCTGACTTTCACCACTGACTCTGGAAGTAGTCTGGCTGACCAGCTTAAACTAGATCTGAAACTTCTAAATGTTTTTATTTAGCTGAAATAAATTCTGTTCTAACATTAGGGTTATAAAATCCATTTAAGTACACGTGACAGATTTTAATATATTCAGTTACAAGCCAATAAATAAGTTTTGCTTCTAATGTTAGGGTTATAAAATCCATTTTAGAGCATGTGACAGATAAATATTTTAATATATTCAGTTACAGGCAAAAATAGATTAATATTATCCTGTCAGCTCCACGCATTAAAGTGGTCACAAGTCAGTATCGCAGAAATGATGATTTAAAAAAGCATCATAATTATGGTTCTTCATTTACCTCATGGTTTTTTTTGTCTGTTGTATTTATGCTGCCAGAGTTTTTCTAAATAATCATAATGGATAAAGATGGCCTAGAATTTTCCCTTCTGAATGAATACAGAGATTCTCTCCTAATGAGGAAATGGAGTCTACAAACAAACAAACAAACAAACATGTTTGCAACACAGACTAAATAGAAAATGCTCTTGGGGAGGGGTTCTCCAAGTGACAAGCTTCTCTACTTCCAGATAAGCCAAAGTGCAGCTTTGCCCTTGTGCTGATGTGAGTTCAACAAGCCCCAGGCAACAAGCCCGTTTTGACACCAAGCTCTGTGCTTATGTGAGTAAAACAAGCCATCAAACTGTGCTCTGAGCAGCAGGGCAGGTGGCATAGCATAGCTCAGATCTATGTGCCTGAACCTTCTTCCCTCCCAACACGGGAGGGAAACTGCCCAAGAGGAATCACCATCCTGGTGCACTGGTGTCCTTTGAATGGTGCCCAGACATTGCCTGAGAGAATGCCGATTTGCACAGGCCACAACTCCACCACAAAGTGTGCTAGTGATTTAAAGGATTTAAAGAAGAAAGCTTTATTGACATCCATAGTTTAATTTGGGGGCATTAAGGCACAGAAAGATTTAATCACTTGCTGAGTAGCAGACAGGAAGACTGTGGCAAGGCAAAGGACTGAACCCAGTGTTCCCCAGGGCCCTCTCCACAAGACATTTTTTTTTTCCAAGGCTAGGTTCATCTCTGTTTTTTCAGTGTAATTGAGTGCAGAAAGCATTCACAGTTGCTGTTGCTGTTTTTAAGTGTGGTCTATTACAGAATAATCTGAACCAGGATCTTAAAAGTGAGACAATACTTTTTGCAATGTAAAGCAGATTACTTAAACAGCAGAGGAATTTGTGTCACACCTACCTGGAGATGCAGAAGGCTGCAGAGATGCACAGCTTCTCTGAGGCCTTTTGTCTTCCTGATGGTTTTTCATTGTAGAGTGTCTTTGGAAGGTAATCAGAGGGATAATTCAATATCAGCAAAGCATAGCTGAGCACTGTTTGAGCGTGAAGGAAATAGCTGAAAGTTTCTCTGTGCAAATACAGGGAATATCCACTACTTACCTTATCCCACGATCCCACTTTTGTTTCCTGTCAAGTGTCAAGGGCAATGAGCAGGGCACCAGTCTGCAAGTTAATAACCTTTGTTATTAACTTGGTTATTAACTCGGTTATAAGATGATTTCTTGTATCCCTGCTAAGGGAACTTCACATCATTGCAAAGAGGAAGTGAAGTGCCAGGAAGTAAAGCCCAAAGCACCTTCCAACACAGAGCTGTTGTGCTCTCTGAAGGCAACAAGTAATGGCAGCGCGGTTAACTTGGAGAAGAAACCAGACATTTCTATGTTTCTATGTAAGTGAAACAATTAAAATGCTACTGCCTAATGTCTGATAATATTGAGACAGCAGTACCGTAGTTTCTCTTGTTTGCTTCACAGTCATACTCTGTGCCGTGTTCACACAGCTTGAAACTTGTCAGTTTTGTAGAGTGAGGAGTAAACACCACTTGGCTTAAAAGATCAAAAGGCCATGAAAAGGAAGTCAAGACAGAATACCTGTGACTTCTCTCACTCACTTAAGTAGAATCTGAAAGCTGAAAAAAAGACCTGAACATAAGTTTTTAAATTCCATAAAGACCTCAGAAGCGACAGAGGGTCTTGACATGAGGCTTCTGGTACCATCTCAGCTGCTCAGGACACTTAAACTCACTCAGCCAACCAGTATCTTTCACATGAAGTTAAGATCCAGGGAAGTTGACTTAGCAGTGAGTTGCTGCATTTGCAGTTGCTGAGCAGGCAGCTGTGCTGAATGATGTCCTTAACAGGGTCATGTTAAAAAGTCCTGTTGGTGCCACCGCAGCTTATTGTAAAAAAGTTTTGTCATCCCTATTCTACCTAAGAGACACATAAGAGATGTGTTATCATCAAGTCTCTGTTGAATCTTTGTCATCTTTCTGTCTTCTTTCTCCATTAAACATCGTGTTCCAGGTTGAATGAGGAAACCTGTTCTTTTCCATCCAAGAGAAGCATCTCCATGAATTTCACTCATCTTTTCCCACTATATTTTTGCAGGATTCAGTCTCTCAGCTCTTTTTCTCTTCCAAGTCTCTCTAAATAATAAGTTGTAATCCTGGCATTTCTGAATTCCCAGTGTGGGTCCATTTAGAAATTAGTAAGAGGAAAAATTAGCCAAATCCTAAAATGAAAGAAAATTGGCCTTCTTCTTAAAACTATTGTTATATCACAATGGTGTTGAGAGGCACAAGCCAATAACAGAGCTGCATTGTTACCAGACACTGAGCAGAAATAGTAGGAGATCAGTCAGACCTTGAAAAATGTAAGATCTCAGTGGATAAATCAGAGGCAAAAAGAGGAAGGAAGTGACTTGATGAGTGTCACACAGTAGGCAATAGCAGGGCCAGAGCAGAACCATTGAGTTCATCTGTAGTGCCATATGATCACATCCTTGAACCCTACTCCACTGCCTGTCTGCACTGGACACGCAGCCATGTTTGCTTTGATATCACACCCCTGGTCTTCTGTATTCTTGCCCTTCTAGAGAAACTGGAAGAGGGAATAGATGCAGGTGAACCGTGGAGCTTCAATCTTGGAGACAGTGTTTGTAAACCCAGACAGTATCCAAAGACTCCATGGTGTCAACAGAACTAGGTTACACCATTTGGGTAAAGGGTATCAGTATATACTGCAGCTCTAGCCCCAAAGGTAGTAAAAAAAAGGTAGTAAAAATCTCTTGTCTCCTAATTTGGTAACTATTCCTCTGACTACCTTTAAGTAAATCCAACAAGCTTCCCTCAAAACAAATCCCCCTTTCCCTCCTTCGCTGAAGCATGCAATGCCAACACAGCAAGAATGTAATTGATGGAATCGGAGGCAGCACTGGGTAGATTTGATTGTCCTCATGCCTATGATCAAAAGTGCCCTCTAGTATTTGCCATTCCATATGACCCTGCATGCCAAAAGTCCCCATTTGTTTTGTCCTATCTCAGTTCTGCCAGATCCTAGTCCTGCTACCATAGCTAAAGAACAAAGAGATGGACCAGTTTCACCCGTGCTGTTGGAGTGATGCTATCTGTCAACATAGTTCCAGATTTCCCAATGAAGTGGAGAGAATTGAGTTTCATCATTCAAAAGAGGAAGAAGAGAGTCCAAATTAGCACTAGGTCGTATGAAAAAGAGACAAGGAGCAGAGCTGCGACTGGTCTTGAATGAAGCTGGGGAGAGTCCTGAAGAGCTGGCCTTCCTGCTCCCAGTGCTACTGGAGAGATCTGGGCAGGTATAGTCCCAACCCTACACACTGTGATACCTTTCTCATTTCTGACTCCCAGTGGCATGATTGCTGCTTCAAGGACACTTCTGAGCTTAGGATCACAGTCAATTTTTGTTGCCACTATTCTACAGTGACACAGAACTGGAGAGTCTTAAGTGAGTCAGTCTATTCACTGTCTTTTTTGTTGAGTAGAGTGTCTGCAATGCATTGCTTCCCAGTTCCTCCTTCTCTTTAGCCACACTCCTGCACGCAGTCTGCCTAGAGGTGTGTGGAGGAAGATGATATAGAGCTGCTGCACAGGAATATTCTTGTGGTTGTAGATATCTGGGTGGTTCATTCTATAAATTGTATTACTTTTTCCCATGGTCTGAAAGACAGAGGAACGATGAATAAATAGAGTGCAGAAACAAAATGAAAAGGAAAACTCAGTGGAGCCTGCAACCAAAAATTACTGTCAATAAATGTTTGAAAAATTACTTAAACTTCAAGCAAATGTCCCCTGATCACTATCTGTGCAATATCCAGCATAAAAGGACACGAATTTTCTTTGAAACCTTGAAAATGAGAGGTTTGGTGTTGTTCATACTATTACACTGAGGTGTGGGAACACTGTCACTGTATTAAATATGAGCAGGTTTGCATTGTCAAATTCCACACCGTTGTATTCTTCTCTTTTCCTCAGATAATAGCAGTTTTCCTTTTACGTTAGCACCTTTGGTGCCATTTCCTTTCCACTCATAGTGTATTAGTGTCTGTTTTCTCACACCTTGGAAAGAAATAGCTGTAATATGCTCTGTACTTGCATGTTGAATTAACCTTTTCAAATCTCATTACCATCTCTCCATTCCCGCCCCATGCTATGTCTCTGCTTTGTCTTGTTTTTATATTACTTCTCATATTAGTGCCTTTCATTTCATATTTGGGAATTGTTAAAAATAAAATAATAACTAAAAAATTGTCCCAGAGAAGGCAGCCTATTGCCCAGTTGAAAAGAACTGGATTGTCATGTCAGGGACATGACACATCTTTACTCCTTGTATGACCTTCTTCACAGCTGTACTTTCACCAGTGCAGAATGGGTATCAATGGTTACCATCTACAAACACAGGATGACATTGTTCATGTAAATGTGAGCTTCTGGTGTTATTTCTGTGATGTATTTACTAGTCCTAAAGTAGAAGTTGTACAAGTTTTTCTTTCCTCATATCTCAAGAACTGGTCATTCATTTGGTGTGAAACTGCTATTTATTCTCACCTCAAACTGCCAGTACAACTGAACACCTCTTAAAAGTGAAGAATAAAAGTGATGTAAAAAGTTTTTAGATCATCTTTCAGTCCTGGGGTTATTAGCCTAGAGAAAAGGAGGCTCAGGGGAGACCTTCTCAATCTCTACAACTCCCTGAAAGAAGGTTTTAGTGAGGTGGGGGTTGGTTTCTTCTCCCAAGGAACAAGCGACAGGACAAGAGGAAACGGCCTCAAGTGGCACTAGGGGAGGTTTAGTTTGGACATTGGGAAAAATGTCTTCCCTGAAAGGTTGTTAAGCCCTGGAACAGGCTTTCCCGGGAAGTGGGGAAGTCACCATCCCTCGAGGGATTTAAAAGATGTGTAGATGTGGTGCTGAGGGTTTAGTAGTGACCTGGCAGCACTGGGTTAATGGATGGACTTGATGATCTTAAAGGTCTTTTGCAACCCAAACAGTTCTATGATTCTATGATGCTAAGATGTTCTTGGGTTTGGAGTCCATGATCCTCTGCTCTGGGGTCAAACACTTGCTGGAACAACAGCTGCAACTCAGGTCTTCCTGTTGAGTCTGTAACTGCTATGGTGGAGATCTGTGTTCATTGTGACTGGGTTAACCAACAACCAATTATGGTAAAAACTGGATTCTTCAAGCAGGCAGCTACCTTCAGTTACTGTAGGGGGAAGCTAGGGAGGTTAGTGTCCCTAGATCAAGTTTAGACTTTGTAAATAACCCCTCAGGCAATAACATGCAAGTCAGTGCAGACATCCAGAAGAAAACAATTTACAAATTACTATGCTTGAGGTTGCAAATACCAGCTTAAACAAGATTTGGTTGTTGAAAACATACAACCTCTTGAGCAGACTGAGAATTCAACTTACGTGCTACTTCTGGTTTTCATAAATGGAGGTGAAAGCTAGAAGCTCAGCTAGAGGTCTCAGCTCAGATGTGAGCTTCCAAAAGTAAGCTTGCTGAAATAGCCTAATAGTTAAATGAAAGGAAGTTATAGGAATTCCTGGAGAATATGATGAAGTTGTCTCCTCCAAGGAGCTTAAAAAAGGGGGCATTTGTTAATGAAAAATCTTGAGTGTGCATCATGGCAGACTTGTTTTGAAGCAAGGAGAAGGCGCCCAAAGGAGAAGCAAGGAGAAGACTGTCCAAATAGACGGCAGTACTCTGCTCATCTTGCAATCTCAGAGTCTCCACAGAAGAGTAGATCTGGACAGAGCAGTAGGAGATAAGCAGGAATAGCAAAGCCATGCTCCTCTTCTCAGTGATACATGACTATTTTTGATAGATTATAAATTCTCTGCAGGTATGGACATAGATTCATAGCCCTCCCCAGATATCAGGAGATATCAATGATTTTCACATATGGTACCAAACTCAATACTCTTGGCCCAAACAGCTACAAACACTTGAGACATTTTATCTCTGCAGAACAAACGACCACATGCTGGCAAACGGATAGTTCAGAACAACATCCTTGTTCCTACAGAATCAGAATGCTCTCTTTAAATATTTTTTTTGCTTGAAAGTAAGAATAAAGTTGTAGGACATTATAACTTGGTAGTATCAAGAAATTACTCAACCCATATCCTATTTTACATGAGCTATAGGAATTTATTTTATGTATATGGGTATATTTACATTAAATATGTATATGTAGTTTCACGGTGAGTTAATTTTTTGTTCAAAGTTTCACATAACCTTTCAGAAGTGAGTAGGTAGCAACTTTATTCTTCCATCTGTCTAATATAAAGACTACTTAAATTGAAGGGAGATTTCACAAAACTCCTCTAAAATATGATGCCCAAAAATTGGGTCTGTCAAGATGTATAAACTTTAACTGTGCTTTGGTTGTAAACAGATAATCTAGATTGATCTGACGTGCAGAAAGATAATGCTGGGGACAACTTGCTATTGTTAAACGACACATGAATAATGCACTGCATTTGGGATCAGACAGCTCTTCTGGTTTTAATCATTTATTTTCCTTTCTTCCATTTCGTAACCGAACTGTTGATGTAATCCTACCCCATGTGAATGCTAAGTTCAGGGTTTCACAATAATGAAATGCCATCTAAACCAGCATGAAATATCCACACAGTGTAATCTAAGGTGCCCACAAAAGTTGGAAGAGGACTAGGCTCCTGATGTAGCCAATGGAGTCTCCAGGGAGTAATTAAATTCTCAGCAAAATGTTTTAATCTTGCCTCTGGTTTCTCCTTGCTTCCCTGAAGAAGTTCAATATCTTATTTCAGTAGTGAGAGGATGGATAGTGCAACAAGTGGGAAAGCAGGAGATCTGGCTTGGATTGGGTAACATCAGGCTCCCCGAACTAAGCCCTCTCTCATGTTTTCACCATGAAAGGCCAAAGAGGAACATCAGGTGAGCTGACTATGTAGCACAGACCAGGAAACTTTGCAAAGAATTTTCTTTATCAGAATTAGTAGCTCTATTTGAGCATTAACAATCCTTTAAAAGTCACTTCTCATCTAATGTTTGTACCTTGAGAATCTGTATCTCAGCTAAATGTCTACACCCAGGAGAAGAGCAGAACTCATGGGCAACATCTGTACTAGGGAACTAAACAGTGTCACTCTGTCTTTGAAACCTATGACCTTACTGCATACTGGGAATGGTCCTGGGCCCATCTTAGCTGACCTGTGCCTGGGAATGACTCTGGACAGGGCTAGTTGGCCCAGCCTATAACAGTGCCAGCAACTGTGAAATCTGTGAATTTAGCAAGGTGAACAGTTGAATTCCAGCACCTTTGTGGTGATCTGGCATGGTTTAATTTACTGGTATTATGAGTTTGTGTGCACTGTACTGGATTAATTGACAGAAAACATCAATCTTCTGCTTTCTGTCACAGGATTTACTGTGTCTGAGTCTAGCAGACATTTCTTCCTCAAACTGAGGTCAAATGGTAACCTTTCTTTCCTGAGCAGTCTACACTGATTTGACCAAGCTATTTAAGACCATCATCAATAGGCATGGTTTTTGAGACATTATATCTGTCCTTTTTTGGCCTTTTCTGATAGAAGGACTTCCTTTTATAATTTATATTGTATATATCCTGACTTCCTAGACTAAACTGATACTCACTTGCTTATGCACTTGAGAAACTTTGCAAGAAACAACCGCATGCAGCTGAGTATCTGCTGTCTGACAAGGAACATTTGGGGAAGGACATCTGCACTGAACATCTAACGCATGGGTGCTTGTTTTCTTGATTTAGGTGTTGTCTTTATTCAAAAACTGTATGAGACTTTGAATGAGACCACAAAGGAATACTGGAACAAGTTATCCACAAAGGAGCTCCACTGTAGAGGAGTCTCCATCATTGGAGATATAAAAACCCCAGCTGGATACAGCCTTGAGCAATCTCCTGTAGCTGATCCTGATCTAAGCAGCAGGCTTGTACTAGATGATCGTCAGAGGTGACTTCCAGCCTCAGTGATTCTGTGAGGAATCATACTCTTTTCATTGGCTCAAGGTTTGGAGCATCAGTGTCTCTTCACTCAGATAAGAGTCAAAGTCCCTCTTACCTGTTTTTTTCCCTTTATGCATAATTCATGCCTTCCTAGCTGTCTAGTTTGAACAGGAACCTTGCAACCTTTTTGTCTTACCTGTTCAGATTTGTCAGACCAGCAATGTCTGTCATTGAATTAGATTTTTATAAGCTCTGGAGAAGAACTGGTGGCCTGTTCCATCTCCTAGTACTTATCTATGCCGTGAATACATGCAGACTCCATCATGCTTCTACTGACTTTGGGGTGATGTGGGATGGGTTGGGGGAATTCTTCAGAAACAGTTGAGCTGACTACACACAAGCCACCCTCAGTCAAGAAGTAGTTTAGCACAGGGAGGTAGTTTCTGAGGACGGGAATCATTGGGTTATAGCATGTCCCAAAATCTCGAATCTGATAGTGCTACAGTGTCTATTCTCTGATGGAAAAATAAACGTTCCCTCTCTGCTTTCCTGCACTATATCTTGCCCACATTTAGCTTCTGGCAGCAGGACTTGGGAACAAGAGCATTGCTGTGGGCTGAGGAAGCCACCTAGCTCTTAGTAGCATTCAGACTCCTTTTAAAATAAGTTTGTGTCAGTGACAGCAGAATTAGTGCTGAATTTGGTACCCAAGTTCTCTGTTTAGTGGTGGAGGCAGATTTTCTGAGAACAAAACTCGTAACACCCAGCATGCTGACAGTGAGGAATCCTGGTGTGGGACCATGGTCCCAAATACAGGGATTTTTTGTCTCTGGAGTGATACCTATACCCCGAGCAGCACCTCTGTGGGACTGGTTCACATTGAAGCTGTAGCCAGTGGCCATTACTGAGCCACCATTACCCCTGCAGGGGTTTTTTTTATGCAATAGTTGGCCATTCCAAAATATATTAGCAGCTTTCGGAGCAAGAGCTCCCTTCAGCACTGTACTAGAAAGTCAGATACCATTTGTTTTTTCTCCCTCCAAACTTGTGACTTAGGTGTGGAGCAATCCAGCGTCAAGTGGAGAGGAAAACATCTCTCTGTTATGTCATTTTCCTCACTCTAAAGCATATATCACCTACAGAATAAAACACTCTTGCAGGTAAAAACAAGTATTCAAGTCTCTGAAACCAGGAGAGGGAACTGGTTCTATGTCATGGACGATGGCTAAGCTTTTAGGACAAAGGTGCCCTGAGAAGGCTGTGAGTGCTGCTGAGCCCTGTGTTGTATGTGTTGTGTCGCATGTACTTAGCTGCTGAGTTAAACACCTCCAAGTCTTCAGTGCAGGGATCCCTGGTGTGTAAATCCCAGGCAGCTTCAGCAGGGAATAAGAACAGAGATGCAGCAAAGCTGAGGTGGCAGCTTATCTGTGCACAGCCAGTTTTGTTTTCTGGTGAAACTCAGAACTTTTCAAGTCTCGCAGATTCCTAAGGATTTCAGAATTTAGGCTGTTACTCCTATACTTCAGCACCTAAATTCCACCTAGATTGCACATGAGATGCCTACATGCTCTTGGGGATCTTAAAATTCTGTATGTCTGAACAGAGTAAAAC
Organism: Ceryle rudis; assembly: GCA_033439905.1. Taxonomy (NCBI): domain Eukaryota; kingdom Metazoa; phylum Chordata; class Aves; order Coraciiformes; family Cerylidae; genus Ceryle; species Ceryle rudis. The sequence goes on along the minus strand of JAAGNO010001511.1, from coordinate 36,840 downwards.
AGGTCAAGCAGAGAATGATGCTGCTGCAGCTGAGCATATCCAGGTACTGAAATTAAATAATTTAGAATAGATCAGCTCATCACTGTTCTGTCTGGGTGCTGTGCAGGCTAAAAGTCAAGTTAATGGCACTACCGACCTGTAACCTGTATGCACCAAAATTGAGACTTATTTATGTGAATTGATAGATGAACCTGCAACACATAGTTGGAGCCTGGAGCAAAACTGAGCATTGTTTATAGAGACTGAGAGAGCATTATGATGATTTTAGGCTCATATATTATTAGGAGAAGGTAACCTGGAATGTGAGGTGTTGCTCTGGCTGCTTGCTGTGTAAAAACACTGGAGTGTCACTAGAGCGAGCTCAGAGCTTGGTTCTGCTGTGGTGCTCTGCAGCTGTGCACACCGGACTGAGCATCCTCCAGTTCTGCCCTGGAGCAGCTCTGAAAGTCCTGCCTTCAGTGGTGTGATTTCAACCCTTCTGAACCTCTGCAGCAAACAGCTTTCCTCTAATACTTCAACACAGAGATCTCCCACGCCACCGTCATATTTCCATAAAGCTGGAAAACAAAACTCCCAACCGTCCTTCCTCTACCTGGATCCCTCAGCCTGTATTTATCTCCTAAAGCTGCTGATGACAATTGCTTTTGCTCCACAATGGCAGTCTAAGGGGATTTGCATTGTGAAGTTGCTTGACAAGGCAAGGATCAGAGCAGTGTGAGAGGAGGGGGTGGGTGGAGAGATGCTCTGCCAGCCAGGCAGGCGGGATCACTCTGGCAGTGGCTCTGCCTGGCTTTCACTCAGTCTCCCCAGGGAGGGAGCCTTCCTCTCACTCCAGGCTTCTCCCCCTGCCACACAAGAGGGAGGGACAGAGGAGAAAGCAGAAGGGTCCCTTCACACTGAGAGCACCCAACTGCCCGGCTCTCATCTGCAGCAGACAAGCCATGAAGAAGGGTTTCTTTGCTCCTACAGCCTTTTTGCCTTTGATTTAAAACTTTCACCCACTGCCAAAAGGGACAATGGAGGAGCAATATATTTCCAAACTCCACCCGATAGTGGATTATGGAGCTGGGGTCTTTCTTCTGATCATAGGTGAGTTCTGCCTTCACAACCTGCTTGTTTGCTTCAAGCCTAGGAATGGAAGCACTGGGGCTGCCTTCTCTGTGCTGTGGTCAGCACCAGCAGGTCCAGAGGAAGCTGGAGAGAAATGATAGAAAATCTGTTTCCACACAGGTTCCATTTTACTGCCTTCAAGTCGGTTGGATGCCATGATCTCCTCTCTCAGATTGGCAATCTTTTGTCTTGATGCTGAAGACTTGCCAGCATAAGTTTGCCTCTGGTGTCACAAGTATTCACAATAAGTTGCCTACTGCTTACCCTGGCATCTCAGCCCTATAAGCTGAGAGCTGAGGCACCCATGTCATGGCACTGATCAGGGAAGAGCAACTTTGGTCTGACCCTTGTGGGGGGAATCTTCATTATGCATGAAAAGCAGACATGTCCTGGTGGGATAGAGTGGTGTAAAATAGCAAAGGGTTTCCAAACAGCACTTCTGGTTTTTATAATGACCTGTTTGCCCAGCTGAAAGCAGTTTTACAATGAAATACAAGTAGGGGTATGCACCAGTCTGCTCCAGCATGGCTCTAGCTACGTGTTTTCTTCCTTGTCTGTTTGTTGCATGTACTCGGGTGATTTGTTTACTATCGGTGTAGATTTGCAGAGGAGCTGAATTGGTGTAGGCTTGCAGTCCAACTGAATTTTGCCAAGATGCAAGTACCTTCCTCCCTTCAGCTTGTTTGAAGATGCTGGTTGAGATGCATTTAAGAAAGACAAGCATATATTTTTAAGTGCTTTAACGGCAAGGCTTTGGGCAGCAATGCTGGACTTTAGCATTTCACATCTCTCTTCTCACTGCACTGCACTGTGCTGTCCCCTCAGTCATGCTGACAACAGAGAGGACAACTTGGGGTGGGAAAAAATCACTGTCTGCAGAATAACGAAGGGGGTTTCTTTTAATGCAAGTCAGGATGCACAGTGTTTTCTCACACAAAAGTAAGTAATCCAGTTCAAAGGTTTGTCCCATGCCGTTCAGCAGCCTCCCAGGCAGTGGGATGGAGGGAAATAGCATCTGTCAAAGTAAAAGAAAGGGTGGCCCTGGATCACCACCCCTGATGGTAAGACTAAGAGATACTTCCTACCTCGTGCCTAGTGGTTAGAGCTCTCACAAAAGAAAGTGAACTGGGTTCGTTTTCCTCCTGAAGCCTGAGGATGTTCCAGCCTGCAGCTGTTTGGCAGCAGAGTGCTCTTCCCACCAAGCCACAGGTTGCTCTCTGTCAGCAGGTGGTCCTGTGCCAAGCCACCGTGGTCATCTCTCTGTGTGCGGATGTACAGCTCTTGAGTGCTCAGAGACCTCTTCAGGCGTATCTGGAGGTGTCAAGTGAATGTGTGTGGTTAGAAAGAGAATGAATGAAGAATGTGGGGCCTCTGTTTTGTACCTCTGTTTCATTTAAGGCTTTCTCTTGACATCGCTGCCTGTTCTTGGATTTATGACTATTTATTCCATTTTGTTGCATGTGCTTTCATTAATTCCTCTGTTGGCACTTTATTATGGCATATCTGTGAGCAAATGCAGCCTTTCTGCTTTCACAGCTACAAGGGAAAATGACAATCTTCTTCTGTTTCCCTATATCACTTCTGACTTTAGAGGACACCTTCTCAGGAAAACCTTTGATCAAAATGTAGCTCCAGCACAATGTTCACTTGAAAGAAGAGAGAAAATGAGTTGTTCACTACGTGTCCTTTTGACACTGTTGTCATGAGTGCTTTGAAGCCCTACGGCATATCTGAATAATGTATGTCCAACAGGTCCTTTTGCAGAGCAGTCTCTGGTCTCTTGTGTGCCTCTGGCTAAACAATTTCTATGGTCTTTCTCACTGCAGTCAGAGACCACCAGAATAGTTTGGGTGTCTGAACTGCAGCACATAGTTACTGTGGCAACTATATGACCAGCGAGGACCCTGAACTGCCCAACCAGCACATGCTGACTATTGAGGCAGCTCAGAGCCCACGAGGCTTGTGCTGGGTCTCCAGTGGAGGATATGCTGCAAAGAGGGAAGGCTTTGGGAATTGGAGGGTACCAGATGGGAGGAGGGGACAAGCAGGCAGGACAGCTGGAGTTCTTCCCTAGGAAGAAGCAACAAGCAGGGATATTACCAGGGTAAAATGAAGGTGGAGAGGTGTTTTACTTGATAGTGTGTGTTGTGAAAGATCCTGTAAGAGAGTGGGGCGAATGGATGCGGGCTATTGAGGTGAGTTATGAGCCACAGCAGAACGGGGGGGATATAGTGCATGGAGAGGGGAGTGTGACATGGAAGTGAAGAGCTATGGTGCGGTGGTACAAAGGGGCAAGATATGGTCTGCTATTCATATGAAATAATTTACACCAGCCGGTAAGGCTAGCCACAGCTATGGGAGGCTGTGAACAGAAATCTGAAGCACTTTTTGCTCTAGCAGGTCCATAGTGGAAACACAACCTGTCTGGGAAATCCCTGTCTAGCAGGGAGGAGGGAATTAAAACCCAAGAGCTGGCTGAAGCCCAACAGTGGATGTTGTGGTGAGGGTGCTGAGCTGTGTACCAGCTCTCAGAAAAGCCATCCAGGTGTCATCTCCTATCTGCCAAGAGAACAAGATTCCTCTCCATGTGCTGAAGAACAAGGCTGCATAGAAGGGCCGTGCAGATTCACACCAGCATGGTGCTGAATTCTGGCTAGTCTCCCAGTCTGTCCCGTCTTCTAGACTTTAGTCCCAGGATAATGATGGCCATTTTTCACATCCTTTGTTTAGTTAACAGATTTCACAGGTGTGTTAACTATGTGATATTATTGTCTGTGCTGCTTCTTCACTTTCAGCCATCCTGACCATCCTTGGAAACTCAGCTGTCCTGGCTACAGCTGTGAAACGCTCTTCCCTCCTGAAGTCACCGGAGCTGCTTACAGTCAACTTGGCAGTAGCAGATATTGGAATGGCAATCAGCATGTATCCTCTGGCCATTGCATCCGCCTGGAACCACGCTTGGCTGGGAGGAGATGCATCCTGCATATATTATGCCCTGATGGGTTTCCTTTTCGGTGTCTGCAGCATGATGACCCTGTGTGCCATGGCTGTGATTCGATTCTTCGTTACCAATTCATCCAAGTCTAACAGTAAGTGATTACATCTCCAGGAACCTTGTAGGGATGCATTTGGGATATTATGTTCAGAGAGGTACTTTGTAGAATATGGCATGGAGGATCAGCTCAGCAACTGTAGGAATAAGCCTCAACTTTTTGTCCAATATCAAACCCTAGTGTTCCTAGAAGGATCTGATTAAATTCCTTATTAAACAGTGAGGTTTCTCACTTCTCAGTAATACCAGGTGAAACTACCTGAGAGTGGAGATCGCAGGTGTTTTCCTCAACCAGACGGTCTTGTCTTCCTATTTGTGTGCAAGCAGACATACTGGAATTTGAGAGGAAGGAGTATTCTCCCAGCATTCCTGGGCTGGGACCATGGTACATTTTGGGTCAACTTGATCTTGTAAAGCTCTCTTACTGAAGTTTAGATCAGCGCTGAGGACTGCACTCAGGTTTCACTCTGTGCAGGGACACTGTTATGTTTCTCAAGGAACTGCAGCAGCAGCCCAGGCATATCTGTAGCCACTATTCTGCTCTTTAAGAAGTTATGGTCAAAATCATGTGGCTGTGATGAGATCCATATATGCTTGCTTTTCCTCTTTCTTGCAGGTAACAAAATCACCAAGAACACCGTTCGCATCTTGATTAGTTTCATCTGGCTCTACTCCTTGCTCTGGGCCATTCTGCCCTTGGTAGGCTGGGGCTACTATGGCCCTGAGCCATTTGGCATCTCTTGTACAATAGCCTGGAGCAAGTTCCACAACTCTTCCAATGGCTTTTCATTCATCCTGAGCATGTTCCTCCTGTGCACAGTCCTGCCTGCACTGACCATCGTTGCCTGTTACTTGGGAATTGCTTGGAAGGTTCACAAAGCATACCAAGAGATCGAGAATATTGACAGGATCCCTCATGCAGCTAAACTGGAGAAGAAGCTGACTTTGGTGAGTTATCCCAGTGAGGAGAAGAGTCTGCCATCATCTGGAGCTTGCAGAGAACTGTCTCTGCTCAAGCATGGCTCTTCATGACCCTTTGTTGCTTTTATCCAGTATTGACCAAAGGTGGTTCCAGTCTCACCCATACTCTGCACTCCTCAGAGGAGCAGGAGTCCTTTCAGGACTTGTCATTTCAGGAGCTTGATCAGGATAATGTATCATAGGTACAATGCAGCTGCCTAAATCTTCAGGCAGATGCATCTAAGATTTTCATGGATGTATGGATTTCCATTCATGCTAGAATAGCTGTTGAATCCTTTCATGTTGTAACTGGGGTAGAGGTCTTCTGTCATCTTGGGTATTTTTAATTGACTGTCTATTTTGAGAGGGAGCTACACAGAAATTCTGTATGGAAACAGGGTTTTTTAGTATAACATTTTTTCAAATAACCACTTCAGCTGATCATTTCCTGGGGAGGCAGAATTGACCCCAGTGTTCTAGAGGTCAATATATTCATAGGCAATACTATCTGGTTGGGCTGCATCTCCCATGGCGTATTGCAGCCAGTCAGGGAAGGAGATCAAAACAACTGCTTCATAAGAAACCCACAGTGTAGAGTTACAATAAAAGCCTAGATGCACTGTCCAGTGTTACTTGTGCTCCTGTCACAACAGAGCAAGCCTAGTTTCAGGCATTTGCACTGTTTCAGGTGTGGTTTTATCCACACACCGTGTGCCTGAGTATGAGACACTGTCAGCACGAGCTGAGAACTGAAGCCCTGTTTTCCTTTCAGATGGCTGTGCTCATCTCGGTGGGGTTCCTGAGCTCGTGGACACCGTATGCAGCAGCCAGCTTCTGGTCCATATTTAACTCCAGTGATTCCCTCCAGCCCATTGTTACACTGCTGCCCTGTCTGTTTGCCAAATCTTCCACAGCGTATAACCCATTTATTTACTACATCTTCAGCAAAACTTTCCGGCGTGAAATTAAACACTTGCAGTGTTGCTGCGGCTGGCGAGTTCATTTCTTCAGCACCGACAACTCTGCTGAAAATCCTGTGTCCATGATGTGGAGTGGGAGAGACAACGTTCGTCTCTCTTCAGCTGCGAAGCTGGAGAACCAGGGAGCTGCAACTCGCTGAAATGCAGTGCTGGTTTCACAACGTAGGTCGAAACCTGGGCTCATTCATGGGTCCAAATTAGTAGGAGTGCAGCACGTGGAGTTGTTACTGCATATCATATCAAATACAGAGGTTTTAAGTTTATATTTTTAAGCAACTCTCAAATACTGTCTTTAAGCTAAACACCAAAAAAAACCCCTCTATTTTTTTCAAGAATTTCCACTTTAGAGGAAATAGATACATTTTATGTACTAGACAGAAAACCATGTAAACTAAACTTATTTTCAGGGAAACAGCTATAATTAAAAGAGGGTTTATTACTTTTGATTTTTTTTTTCTTATACTTTTGACTTTTTAATTCAATCTATCTGCAGACTCTTGGCTTTCTCAGTAAAACAGCCATCAGAGAAAATCGTAGGGTGAACACGAAGTGTTACCAAATAAATACAGCTGAGACTGCAGCTTTTTAGCAATAGAGACAGAAAACCATATGGGTAACGAGAAATAGTCACTGCCAGGAGATTATAAAGTGGCTGCTACCAAAATGTCTTGCAGAGCTCTACAGTTCCTTGCTCTGTCAGAGTTCCAGCTCCTCAAAACACAAGCTCAAGAAGGAGGGGAGCAGCTTTAGTCTGAAGCAGTTGGGTGGGAATGTGGCAGTCAGCGAAGGATGATTTCTGTGTACCATAAACAGCAGTGCGATGAGAGGTGAAAGAATCTCTTAGAAAAAGGAACTGTGCACTTAGGTTGTTGCTCTCTGAGGTCTAGCAGCTCTTGTACCATGAAAGCTGTTGGAGGGTTTGTTTTCTGGAGGAGCTCTCTGTATAGCATGCCAAAAGACATCCCCAGGATGACCTGCCTGACAGTAGGTAGTCCTGCAGATGCAATCTGAGGTTCAGTGGGAGCTCCTGAGACACAGACCTCCCCCCTGGCTGGAGCACTGACACAACTGCGACGGAGAACAGTTTGCTGATTCAGTTTAAAGCACATGTACAACTGTAACGTCATCCTGCTAGCCTGCTGTAGCAGAAGAGGTTCGGAGGTGGAAAAGATGAGCTCCTGCAGTTTAAATCTCTCTCTCTGACTTACTCCTTGTGATTTTAAAGGGCATAAACACATCTCTTTAGAGTTTGAAATGTTGTACAAAATACAGCTTCACAGCTGCAGCAGTTCTTGCTTCCCCTGCTTGCTCAGCTGACCGCATCTATCTTTGCATTAGGTTCGGTGAAGAGAAGAAGAATTAAACCACAGGCAGCTTTGGCAAACAACAATCTAAAACAATAGAGAATGGACTTTGAGTTCTTGAAAACCCCCAAACCCTAATAATTAGTTTGGTTTTATAAACTACAGCTAAGGCCAAGAACAGGATTAAAAGATACGCTTAAACACTTTTGTGGCTATGGGAATTTCTGTTACTGTGGAGTGTGGGTTATGAAAGAACAAACAAAGTGAGACATGAGCTGCAACATACACCAAAGTACAAATTAATTACCAGGTTAGCAAACTTTAAGGAGCTTTCCTTCCCCTGAACTCCTGCCACTGGCAGTGTCATCAACTCTCATAAATATTCCACTAGATTAAATCAGGTTAATTTGTAAAAAATTGTGAACAATTCCTAAATTAAGTTAGGCTCCAGGGCAACGTTACCTTGTTCTGGATTGTCACTCACAGATGTTCCATATGGAATGAGACTGCCCTCAGTCTTCTGTCCCAAAAAGGTGAAGCATCCTCTGGGAAACAGTCACTTCTGGCATCCCATGGCCCAAGAAAATGGGAGAAGGGAAAAGGAATGTGAGGATCCAGAGAAAACACCAGTAACTGAGAGGGGAGCATGTGAAAGCTGGAGGAAAACATCTGGGTAGGGGTGAAGAGGCAGGAGAGTGTTATGCAAGTGGGTTTGGGGGGCGTGGGGGTGGGAAGATGGCAGCGGGAAATGCAAAAGCAATAATAGTGTAAAACAAAAGAAGGGTGAGAGGAGTCTATCAGCTGGAAAGGGATTCATTATGGTACATGTGAATTATCAGTGTTTTTTCAGCTTTAAAAAATAACTTGATGGGAAAATGAAACTTTATTTAATAACCATCTTCAACCTCAGAGATTTTCCTTTCACTTGCTCAGTTCCTCGATGTTTCAAATAAACAGCAAAATGAATATTCCCATCTAACTGCAGATTTGTGAAAGGAACAAAGAGATGCAGGTTAATCATGTCATGTTACATGAGAAATGTAGGAGCAGAACAGGTCCGTATCCACTTGTAAATGGATGGCTTTAAAATGCTTTTTCAAGTGTATGTCATATGAAAAAAATGCCACTACACTACAAAATCTCTGTAAACCCGGAAGATCTGTATAGTGCTAATGTTGAAGTATCTTGCTTTAATAACCTGATTTATTACCTATTTCAGTTTTAAAAATCAAAGCCCAGGTCTTTGTGTATCAACTAAGGCTCAAATTTCTTTTCCATTTCTCAGACTCCGTGAGAAGCAAATTAAAACTTCCCCATTAGAGATGCTGAATTTTAGATGGTTTTATGTTTTAGACAGAAGATTTAAAAAGGAGGGCTCCGTTCTTCCTCTCAAAAGATAAATGGAGCTCCCTACTCAGATGATGACGTATAAATTTAAATAACACAAATATCGCCCTGAATTGCATCAAAATAAATTTCAGTTCAGTGCCTTACTTTGAAAACACCTTCTAAGCAGTTTGTCCATGTCAGCACAGGAATAACTTACAGAACTAGATCACTTAATGGCCAATTTTATAGAATCATATGATCATAGCATGGTAGGGGTTGGAAGGGACCTCTGGAGATTATCTGGTCCAGCCTCCCTGCTCCAGCAGGGTCACCCAGAGCAGGGGGCCCAGGATCAGATTGTCCAGGAGGGTTTGGAATCTCTCCAGAGAAGGAGACTCCACAACCTCTCTGAGCAGCCTGTTCCAGTGCTCTGTCACTTACCACTTTTTAATGGTCAATTTTCCATCTGTAAAATTGACTCATTTCAGAACAAAGATCAATTATTTGAGGGAGGTCATTGTTCTAGGAGTTAGGGCATGAGATTAAACACTGTGGAGACTTGGGTTCCTCCTCATTACTTTGCCAGTAATACTGTGCGACTTCAGGGAAATCTTTTAAACTCGGTCTTTGGTTGTTCCTTTATCCACAGAGACAGTCTTGCTGCTCATCATTGTAAAGCACCGATTGTTTGATGAGCAGTTTAACACAGTTGCAAAAGCACCAATCCTGAAGGTTGTGAAACACTGAGAATGAAAGATGGATTAGATGACCTTTAAGGATCCATTCCAACCCAGTGCCTTCTATGATTCTATGAAAGATGGCACTCCCTTGCAGAAATTTGACCTTGGTAGGATCCCTCTACCATACTTGAGAGGTTACTTTACGATGGAAAAGCAAATGGGATGTTTGTTTCACAGTTAGGGCACTGGCCCTGGGACTTGGTGCTATGCTCAAGTTCTTGCTTTATCAAAGCTTCTTTCATGAAAGACAATGCGTGGCAGTAAGTCAATTCCTATGCATAAATTAGGATCTCCGCATTGCCAGCCCTTTGTCCTATCTCTATTCCTTGCATTGTTGCAAAACAGAAACTGCCTTACACATAAAAAAAAAAAAGAGATCTACTATTTTGGAACTTCCCAAGGGAAATTACTTAGTCATGCAGTAACCTGCTGCTAACTTGCTCATTGCTATTGGAAAGATCCGAGTGCCTATTCCCACACTTTATAGTTACCATTTTGTGCTGGAACATGCCTGAAAAAAAAATGTTTCCATGTATTTGCAGAGTATCTACTTGATTTTTCACCAACCCAAATCCTCGCTAGCCTGAACAGCAGCACACTTTTAAAGCAGCCAGGTTGGTAAGGTGTGCAGCATCTGAGATTGGAGTTGGCAACCACTCACCGTTATCAGGGAGGGCTGACAACCCGACACCAGCTTGTCAGTAAGAGCTACATTCACTGCTACGCTGCTCCGGCAGCACAGAACGGAGGGGAAAAGCATGTTCCATCTCAGCTTGGCATCCTGTAAGGAATCTCGAGTTAGGAAGTGAACTGACACCAACTTTGAAGGGAAGTCTGCTCACTGGAGTATTTTCTTTCTTTAAAAGGCCTAATACAGTGCGTGGGTGGGAAAACCATTCTCCCCCTAGACTCACCATTTTGTTTTCCAACATTTTTATGACGAAAGAGAATCAATGTACATTGGTCAGTCCTAGTCTAAGAGCGTTCAAGGGCCCTCCTTCAAGCATTGAAGACCTAGAGCGATTCCAGTTGAAGTTGGTGGGAATTTATTTATTAAATTCAAGGGAACAAGATGCAGATTTTAAAGATTGTGAGAGTTAAACCAGAAAGAATCTGTAAGGCAAACACAGGTAGATGAGACAGTATCAAAGAGCAGAGAAACCACAGAGTGAAATGAATGAAATGATTGTTATTACAAAGCTTAGAAGTCACCTTCTTTTACAGTCACAAAGCTTTTAACAATGACTTTTTCCAGTTGGCAAGCAAGAAGGCTTGTGTGGGAAAAAAAGGGAAGGTTGGTGAGAAGCACTGTAAACATGCTCGTGACTTGCAGCTCGGGTGTCAAAAAGCACTTATCATACTAATTGTTGTTTGGCCTTGTGCGTTGGAGAAGTAGAACATCTGTGTTTAGATAACATGGGCCTGTGATACAGTTAGAGGCACGCTACTGAACATGCTTGAGATTCTTGCCCTGCTGGGGCAAAGATCAATGCACAGCAGTAAATGACACACGCTCAAATCCCTGATAAACAGGAGAAAGCAGCAGGTTCAGTGATCCTCCAGCATGGACCGAGCCCTGCAGTGCCTGCATGCTTGCATGCCTCTGCCCAGGTGCTGCCTGGGATCTCCTGGTGGGCAAGATAATGAAAATAAATTTACTCTTTACATTTTATCCATGGTCTTGTGGTTGTTCCTGCATCCTGCCTGTGCCAGCTCACACACTTGTGAAAAGGCATAAAGGAATATTTTGATTGTTGCCACTTTCTCTATATCCTGGTTTGAACCGTATCAGTCTTTCTGGGAGGGAATCAGATGTCTATTTATAAATGGTTGAGGGTAGATCCCCAATGAGTTTTCAAGGCAAAGGTTTGTTTTGGGATCAATACTTTAAACCTTAACTAGAAAGAGAGAGAGAGAAGAAAACAGCAAGTTGGTTAACCTCCTTGGTTTTAAGCAGTGTGAGACTATGGGCATGTAACCCATTCAGCGAGCTTATTCTAAGCAAAGATCTCATCAACTGCAATCTGCGAAGTGAGGATCCAATGTTATTAACTGGATCTGCAATTTCCAGCCCACTGCAGAAAATCTCATTCTGAATAACGTACGATGGTGCTGAACTCCCTAGAAGTGTGCTACAGCCTCCTCCACCATGACACAGACACGAGCGTTATCCCAGAGAGGCTGTAGCTTCACTTTATGATGAGATGCAATGAGCGACGAGGTAAAATGAAGTGGGATAGGTCCACAGTGCCAGAGACTGCTGCTCAAAAGAGTCTCACACTCCTTGTATGGATGCCACAAAGGACTTTGCACATGTATAAATCAAATTCCTTCTGGAGGGGAGAAAAAAAATGGTGAGAATATATGATCAAAGTTACCTAAAGAAAGTCCAGCTGCTAAATGGACAAGGGTAACAAGAACAATACTGGAAAAAAAATGAAGAACTAAGTAAAGAAGGAGCACTGGAATGAACTTCATTTGAGAAATAGTGATGTATCGGGGAAGGGCAGTGGTGCAGACAGAGCAGGTGAGCACAGCTGCTCCTATACGGGTTAAAATAAGCTTTGTATCTTATTAGACAAACCATGAACTTTGAAAAAAATATTGGTTTATCTACTTACACGTTTCTAAAGAGAGTTAAATGATATTAACGTTAACATCAAGGTGCTGCTGGATTCAATCACATCTCTGCTGAACTTTAGTGATTTTGCCTTAAGATTTCTAGACATCCAGGACTACAATGCCTCCCAAAAAATGCAAAAGAAATTCTCTGCATGCAAAAGAGATCGACTGAAGACTTGTAACAGATATTTTATTGAACGTTACATCTGGGGAAAAAACCAAAGCCTACTGAATTCCCTTCATTCCCTGAAGCCATAGTTTTAGAGATAAAATTTTCTTGTGGGTATATATATATAAATAATCCTCAAACAGAACAAGCAGAGAATTTACAACTTTCTTAGAAAGCACAAAACACCAGGCCACAGGGCAGTGGAACTGAAGGTGTGTGGCTGGCTGTCCCTTGCTGATGATTACATTCCAGAAGCGGTCGGTATAAGGCTGGTTGCGTTGTGTGACGTTTCAGCATTACATAGATTGCTGCCTCTTCTCCAGGCACTTCTCAATATCATCCAACACTTGCACAGCTGCTTTTGGAATACGAGTCCCTGGACCAAACACGTTGGTAACGCCGGCTTCGTACAAGAAGTCGTAATCCTGTTTAGAAAGAAATTTAAGATCTACAGTTAATAGTGCAACAGAAAATTGATAATTAATTTATAATTGGTGTATGCTCTGTCCTGGGCCTGAGAAAGAAGATGCGACAAGTCTCAAAGAGAGGAAGCACCAAGGGAAATAGGAAAAAATATGGTAGTTAGGAGGTTAAAAAGCAGTATTAAAAAAACATCCATGGGAAAGGTTTTATTCGTTCAGAATCAGACAAATGTCAGATCCTTGGAAAATATTCAAAAGTCAACTGAATGCGGCCCTAAATAACCTAATCCAAATTTGATCTAAGTTCTAGTTTTGAAAATAAAGGGCTTGGACCAGATAACTTCCAGCAGTCTCTTGCAATCTAAGTTACTTTAATATTATGATTGTCCTGAAATTTCAAGAAGACCTGGGAAGCAATTACATAGTCTCTCTTACTTCTTTATAGGATAGATTATATCTTTTCCAACCACAGGCAAGTAGCATCCCATTAAGTGACTGGACAGAACACAATTTGTCTCTTAGAAAAATACTGTGAGTTTTTCTTGTTCAGTTTAACAGTCTGTCACTCCTGAACACTTGCCTAATTGGCTAGAAAAGGAAGGAGTCTGGGAAAAACTTTTTACAAGCAAAATCAGTTTGAATCTCCCCAGACAGAAAATGACCCTAAATTTGATAGAGCCAGGGACACTGTGGATGAGCTAAGGAAAATTTAAAGACAAAACCACACATCTGACTAAAGAGGAATTCAACAAACTCTTCAACAGTTTAGGAGAAATAGTCAAGCAGGGGGAATGAGAGGCAACACTGAGGCCTGACAATGGGGAACAGGAGGCAAACAGCAAATGAGGTGTGTAGCCTATAGGTGTTGGGACCTGCCATGTGTCTCACTCACCAGCTGTGCCTCTTCCAAACTATTATTTGAAGTCATAAAGTCTCTTAAGAAAGGAGCTAGCCTAACAGTTATACACAAGGCAAGCTATGGTATCAGAAACAGAGCATCAAGAACATCTCCCTGAGGCTAGTCTTTTCACAACACAACTTAATATTCCATCCAAGAAACACTGCATGTTAAACCAGGACACGCCACCCAGAAAACCCAGATCATTGAGACCTGACAGGACTTTGTAACCATCCTGTAGATCTGTGCTGATCCTGGTGATCGCACACAGCAGCCTTCAGCACTGTAAATCACCTCTGACAGTAACAGAATATAGCTAAAAACCAGCACAGACAGAAATGAAGCTGTTTCCTAGTCTTGGTGGAAACAATGTTGACCCATACCTGAGGTGGGATGACACCTCCACATATGACAAGGATGTCTGGCCGGTCGAGGGCATTGAGTTCTTTGATGAGTTCAGGCACAAGAGTTTTATGACCTGCTGCAAGAGTGCTCACACCAACACAGTGCACATCTGCATCAACTGCCTGCTGGGCCACTTCTCGAGGTGTCTGCATGGAAAGAGGATTATGTGAGAAGAAATAGCCCTGGCCTGGCTGCTGAACAAGCATTAAAGGGAAAATCGGGTCATTTGAAATACATCAGACACCGCTCAATCAGTCATACCTGGAAGAGAGGACCTATGTCCACATCAAAGCCAATGTCTGCAAATCCTGTGGCAATAACTTTAGCTCCTCTGTCATGGCCATCTTGACCCATCTTTGCAACAAGTATACGAGGCCTGCGCCCCTCGTGATCCATGAACTTGTTCACCCTGATTGAAAAAACACATTGTATCATTGTAAGACACTGAGAATCATCAGAAATATTTATGCAAATGAAAAAAGCACGGCTCCACCTGCGGCATAATTTCTGTACATCCAATAAAAAGACCTTCTAAGTCATGATTTCTCTATGTAGTCTGTATACTATGTTAATATTCGGAGTACCAGAATACTAGTGGATTTCTACTGGATTTCTTGCATTTACTAACCTCAAAAATAACATGCTCTTTTTTTAAAGAAAACCACTCCACCACTACTCTGCTTTCTAATGGACAAACCCCTGAATTCTCTGAGGGTTTGATGAGTTGAATGACAACTAACCCACCATTTTTAGATTTTAAGACCAACTTTGACCAATTATTTCAAAAGCACTTGCACGGCATAGAGGCTATAGAGATGGGTCCCAGATATCATGCTGTGCACTATCATTCAACTGGGCGCAAGTCCGTGCAGAAAGGGATTACCATATCCCCCATTCTGTGCACTTATTCCAGTGCCTCCCTTTTCCTGGTTAGTGGGAGTTCTTATTTCTGTTGTATTAAAGCAATCGTGTCACCATAGCCTCAGAGATTAATCTTTCACCTTGCTTCTCTTTATCTACATACCACCACTACCTACCTGTCTTTGAGTGGGACACTAAGACTACTGCTTCTCAGACATAAAAGCTTCTGTTTGGTTTGTTTGTTTGTTTATTTGTTTTTTAACATTATACTATTCATAGAATCACTGAATCATTTTGGTTGGAAAAGACATTTAAGATCATCGAGTCCAATCATTAACCCAGCACTCTGAGCATTCTGTTAATGACAGAGTCATATGGATTTGGTGCACTTTGAATCCCTATGCTGACCCGTCTGAGATGATCGCTATATGAATCCAGTGGCTTAGTTTAGGGAAAAGAATGACTCTCAATAAAGCATTCATCAGCACAAATTTGAACAGCCTCATAGATGATGCCAGGACTGGAATATGCATCATGTTAAGTGGTATCTTCAAATCCTTTTCTCTGCATTGTTTTCTGTTTCCATATTCTTGTTTTCTTACTTCCCCACCCACAGGTTCCCTGACAATGAGAACAGCTCTGGCTGCTCTGAGCCTGCCAGGCTCAGACCACCTGAGTCACTGCTACTCAGATCTTAGTTTCAGCGTGGGGTGAGTGTGAAATCACATTTTTCAAGGCTTATGCAAAGGTGACACGTAGTATAAACCAGTTTCATCACCAAGTTTACTAACTGGTATGTACATATGACCTTGGACATAAAGGCAGGTATGAAAAAAGGGAGCTACATCTTGATTCTCAAGGAATTGGTTCAGTTTCATGTAAATACATAATGACAAATATTTAAACTTAAAAAATGATGGTGACATCCCCCAGTGCAACTACCTTCAAGTCAAGCTGAACGTCACCATTGTTAAGCCATCAAGTAATTCCCCGTTAAGAGATCTTGTAACTCTTTTAATATGTAAGCCCCAACACAGCAGGGGACTGACTGACAAGCATCGATCCATATGACATCACCAGCCACTACAGCAATTCAGTCTCCTTACCCAAGAGGACAGCAGCAAAGGCACAAGCTGAAAAAAGGCACGAAGAGGTAACTGTTTTCACACATATTACCATCTTCTGATGTTTTCTCCCTTGTGGTATGAGTAAGTAACACTCACAGACTGGAAGTTGTATGTGAATATCCAGACAGATTTTAGGAAGAGTAAGGGTGAAGTTGCAGGGACAACTTATGGGCAGATCAAAACCTGGTTTTGTAAATATGAATTGCTGGAAATCTTTTAGAAATTACTGTTACAGAGTCTTCAAAAGAATCAATCCAATGTATGGGGATTTCAGGCAATGTTTCTCAGCTTCTTAATCCTACAGCTGCATAGTCTATTTGAACAAATTCCTCAGATCATAACATCACCTCAGTGGATTTCATTTGTAAGCAAATGCAAGCTCAATAAAGTTCAGATTATTCTCCTATTGCACTTATTTCTTCATTCTGCTTCCTTGCTTAGAGGCATTACAGTGCCTATGCAGGTCATTCTGGGCTTTTAGACAGGTTTGGGAAATGTTTTTTTAGTGTTCAGCGAGCAGCACACGTATCTCATGGATTAAACGTGAGGCTGTGTTTGGCTTTCTGGGAAGCTATTCTCACCTACTGATGGCATGAAGAATTTCATCACTCTCTCCAAACTCCTGGCGATAAGCTCCGCTCACCATTCGGTCGCTGGCTTTATGCTCCCCAAACACCTTCTTCATTGCATCTGTTATTTCTCCAACAGTGCACCTAAGATACAGGAACAAAATATTAATGCTATCAGGAGGCTTACATGAAAACAGAATACAGAAATCACTGGAAATGGCCCAACTATTTGCCTTGCTGCAGGACAAATTCATTTACACTCCTTTCCCCGCTGGTGCTACAGCTCTGAACATCTGACTCACCCTGCTGTCAGCCAGTAATGGAACATGCAAGAGTATTTTTAAGAAAATACCGTTTTGTTGATGTGAGAAGTGATTTTACAAGTGACAAGGTAATGACTGCATGGCAAAATATTTCAGGAAATTAAAATAATTTTTCTCAATTGGGAATTTTTCTGGGGGGGGCTCAGACTGCAAGATTTTGCATCAGGACTCCTAGTAAAATTCAAAATATAAATCAAGAGAAAAAAAAGGAAGAACACACAGAAAAGTCTGAAGCCTAACTTTTAAACTGGATTTTGTTTGCCTTTCCCTTGATGTTTATATTTTAGTATTTCTTCTTTACTCCTGACATAGCTCCTTTATCCTCTGAGACACAGAAGAATCTGGGAAATCCATTTACATGCAAGTTACAAGCTCTGTTTGCTACTGGAGACACTGTGCAGGTTTGAAATAATCCACACTTCACTGCTGCAGCACAAGTGCTAGAAGCAACGAGGCAGTGCCGTCTTCTTGTACAAACATCAGAAATAACAGCCTCTGTCACAAAGCATTTAAAAATCTCATGCTTACTGGATTCCACCTTTCTGCATAAAATCTATAATGCAGACTGTACCAAAAAACCCCAATGCTGTGCTCTAATTATGGTTGAGCCAACAAGCAAATACCTGATGAAAAGAACCTACTCTTTAGAAGGGAAAAACAATTAATCTGCAGAGAAAGTGCAGTTCAGCTAGTAGGTCCATCACAGAAAGCTTCTTACTTCTGGTATGAAACCACCCGGGATTCAGTACTGTGTAATGATTTTGAAGGTGTGCTGCTGAGCTCTTGATGAAACCTTTCATCAGAAATATTTTGATGAAAATATTTTCATTTATACTTGAATAGGAAAAGACTAAGGAATTTGTGTATATTGAGAAATTACTACAACAAGCTGCAAACTTGGTCAAAGGAAAGAAAGAAAATTACTACTCGTATAAACCACTTTACAAATATGCTTAAACACAGAGACCAAACCTTATCCATTCAGCTACTGCTAAGCACATTTCCAACCCCTGGAATTCACATCTTCTCCAGTCATATTGCATTTAACTATAAGCTAGTCTGAAGCAAAATCAGGATAAGCATCTTCTAAGGCTTTTATGTAAAAGGCTCAAAGGATGTTTGGTTAAGGTGCAACTTCTTGTCCACATGGCCATATGAACTGCACTCAGTTTTCCTCCTGCTGCGTGCAGTTTGAGTACCTCTCTGATTCCTTCAGTAAATTTCAGAGAGGTATTTTCCTTCCTGTCACCCTCCAGCTAATTTACTCTTTTGCTAGGTCATGTATTTATATCCTCAGCAAACTTAACCATACAGTTTATAAACTATAACTATGCCAATGTAAAATGGCAGAAATCCCATCTTGAACATATAGCCAAGATCTATATAATGCATATGCCTGAAGCCAGCTTCTTATCTCTAGGTATCACTCTTCACAGCTGGCCTGCTTTGGCTAGAAGACAGTATTGTGCTGGAACACGTATTTTTAACTCATGTTATTGACAGAGTCTTGGCCGCTTTTTGTCATCTGCCCTTCCCTGGCTTTCTGGGATTATATTTTTTTAAGTTTTCTGCCTTTATCCATTTTCTTCCTCAGTGCACTAAGGACTTCATATCTGGATTTGTGAGGATCATAGTCTAGAAAAGCTGCTAATGCAAACTATTGCTGAATTTATGGTATCTGTACAACTATGTGTGAATGTGACTTAGTCTGATACTCTCTTTGAATTTATCTATTAACAATGATTTAAAAAGGATTAATTATAAAGCGACCCGTCCACGACTGCATCAGAACCCAGTGACATTGCTATGTAACGTGCTCCATTTTTACAAGACCTGTAGGATGTCAGAAAGCTGAGCAAGCACCACCTGAGTTACAACAGTTCTCAGACCTTACTCACTAATATAATCAGTTCTGGTTTTTCAGGACATGGAATCATAGACTGGTGTGGGTTGGAAGGGGCCTTTAAAGGTCATCTGGTCCAACCCCCCTGCTCTGAGCCGGGACATCTGCAACTAGAGCAGGTTGCTCAGAGACCCCGACAACCTCAATGGGAATGTTTTCAGAGATGGGGCATCGACCACCTCTCTGGGTAACCTGGGCCAGTGTCTCACCACCCTCATCATAAAAAAATGTCTTCCTTATATCTAGTCTAAATCTCCTCTCTTTTAATTTAAAACCATCACCCTTTGTCCTGTTGCAACAGGCCCTGCTAAAAACGTCGTCCTTGTCTTTCATAATAATCTAACTACTCTCTAACATTACTAACAAAAAATTGAAAAGTAAGCTGCCCAAGTGCTAGATTAAGTGAATTCCCCAAGGTTAAAAGGCAAGTTTGCAGCAGAATTTAAAACAGTATCTAGAAAGACTCCCTCTCAGAGTGCTAGACATCACAGATTGCAGCCTGACAGAGATACATCCCATGCATAAACAGTGACGACTCACTCCTGTGTAAACACTGCCAGTTTGGTGGTTTACAGTGGCACAATATGCGCCTTCTCTTGTAGAGAAAACTCTACAATTAGATAAATCTTTCTCCTTCTCTTTTGCAGAAGCAGCATCTGAGCATAACTTCGGCAGTCATCGAAGTGCAGCATGTATAGACATATTTGTGGTAGGCTTTTCTGTTCTTACCGTGTAAAAGTGTGAACTGAAGTTTCACGTAACAAGTGAAAAATAAATGGTTTGGACTATCGATTCTGTTGAAGTACAATCTGGTGGCTGGGATGAAGGGTTTTTTGTGTGCTGCACAGGAAACGAAATGTGTTTCTTTCTCCTGCAAATACTGCTTCTGAAATGCCTGTATTATAAAAATTCTGCCCCAATTTGCTGCAAGCCGTTAAATCTAAAGTTCCTAAGTAATAATAGGGGTTTTGCTTTTAAACTGCTCATGAATGCTTTTCTACTATTTATCAATAAACTTCCCCCCCCGCCCCGATCTCTGCTTAGCTCTTAGTCCTGCTGCATCAGTGGGTACCACCTATTCATGCACAGTGGCACAGCTCTGTCTAGAGACAGGAATACAGCCTCTTTCCTTAACAGGAGAGGAAAAGCGTATTTTTAATGACTATCACACTTTTCTTTAATCAGCTAGACAAGTTCTTTACAATCTAGATGTATAAAATTCCTCCCATTTCTGTTTAGCTTTACAGCAAAACTTTGTTCTGAAACCAAGGATTTTCATCTTGCTATTATAAAATTGAAGTAGGATATCCTAGTTCTTAGACTTTTTTCAACGCATGCTGATAAAAAACCTACTGGACAATTATGTAAAATTAACAGAACAGAATTCACTTTGCCTTTATTGTATAAATTTGTGTCTCCTTCCTATGATTGTCATTCATATTTGCCTTGTGCTGAACACCATGCTTCGGCAGCACCCTCTATGCTGCTGAATAACAGGTTATTTTATCATCTCATCTGCAGTTTTAGGTAAAGATACAGTTTTGAAGTGGAGTCCAAATGATAGTTATATTCTTTGGTTTGTGTTTTATTAACCTGTAGCCCTTACAACGTGTCTCGTGGCAAGGGCAGCATGTTAGTACATAAGCTGTAGCCTGCATCCTTTGAACTGCACTGCTCAGAATCCCTGTTGACCAACTGTGCTATATCAGAGCCCCTCAACTGTTCAGATTCCCTCAGTTTCCCCAAAAGCAGGGGATTTCCGACTAAGAGTAGCTTGGTTTTTCAATAAGCTTTAGGGCAATTCACCAAGGTCAATAGGATGAAATACAACCACAGCTGTGATGGCCAGAGGGGTTCAATTCAGTATATCCTACTGGGCACAGGATCTATCTCCTTTAGCAACTGGTGCTGTGACTCTCTCCCAGTGGTTCACAACCAGCTGTAGAGCGTATGCTGCATGAATACATGTCTGAACAAAGGAAAGTTAATGACCATAATGTGACTGTTAGTACTGTCACCTTCTGTCTGCTCAGTCTCACACAACTGCCGCTGCCTCTCTGCATTTCACCGGTAACGAGAGGTAGCACTGTGTAATCAGGGGACAAAGTACCACGAGACAGAGTGGGCAAAGAAGCAGCATGACACGTTGCATTGGCATTTCATGCCTTCCTTTTCCATCACTAACAGCTGGCACAGCAGGAACGGTGAGTTTGGAAAGGGACAGAAAAACAGAACCACAGATGAAGGAGATGAGAAAGAACTTGATATAATCTGTCCCATAACCCCACCAAACTACACCTATTTTCCTGTAACGTGGCTCTTCATGAGAAATAAGTCACAGAAGGGAGGCAGTGCTGCTCCCATTCCTTATCACATTTGATTGCCTTATTACTTGGGTTACAATTCAAAAATTACTTTTCTACTTGTGTTTGTCAACACTGAAATCTCTTTAGTAGTCACAGAATTACAGAATGTTAAGGGTTGGAAGGGACCTCTGAAGATCGAGTCCAACCCCCCTGCCAGAGCAGGACAGAACTAGAGCAGATCACACAGAAATGCATCCAGACAGGTCTTGAAAGTCTCCAGAGAAGGAGACTCCACAACCTCTCTGGGGAGTCTGTTCCAGTGCTCTACAACTCTTAAAGAAATTCTTCCTCATGTTGAGGTGGAACTTCCCATACTCTTATCTTGAATCCATTGCCCCTCATCCTATCCCAAGGCACAAGTGATAAGAGGTTGTTCTTGCCTTCCTGACACCCAGCCCTTATGTGTTAATAGACATTAATTAGATGCCCTCTCGGTCTTCTCCTCTCCAGATTACAAAGCCCCAGGTCTCAGCCTTTCCTCGTAAGGCAGGTGTTCCAGCCCCTTCATCATCCTCATAGCCTTCCGTTGGTCCATGGAGTCTTTTCCATAGTTCAATACAAAATTATGTGCTACTCCTTTTATTTCAACCGAATTACATTACTTGTCTTCATGATTAAAACCCAGCATTTTACATTCAGTAGGAAACAGGCATCTCTCACTAACATGCCAGTGATACTGGCCTACTTATCTACTACAATGGTTTTGAACTCAAACAGGGTAGATTTGGACTACATACAAGTTAAGAAATTTTTTACAATGAGTTCGGTGAGACACT
This sequence comes from Ceryle rudis, assembly GCA_033439905.1. Classification (NCBI taxonomy): domain Eukaryota; kingdom Metazoa; phylum Chordata; class Aves; order Coraciiformes; family Cerylidae; genus Ceryle; species Ceryle rudis. Next base: position 14,924 of record JAAGNO010001511.1, on the reverse strand, counting down.
GGCACAGGTTGCCCAGAAAGATGGTAGAAGCCTCATACCTGGAAATATTCTAGGTTAGGTTGGATGGGGCTCTGAGAAACCTTCTCTAGGTTGCAGATGTCCCTGGTCACTGCAGTGGGATTGAACTAGGTGAACTCTGAAGGTCCCTTCCAACCCAAAACATTCTGATTCTATGATTCTACTTGTGAACAATGAATGTATGAGGTAGGGCCTGAAAATCTTTTCCCCATGTTGCCCCTATCAATACTGCTCCCCATAAATGTTCACAGAGCTCATCTAAATCTAACACTACACTCCTGTGACCTTTACAGTTCAAAGACAGGTGTAGACACGCTGGTGGAAGAACTGTGATGAGCTATCTGTGGGAGAAAATGTGTTCCAAATGTGGCTGTTAAGTGTTAAAGAAAAGGGAATGAAGAAATTTGAGACACCATAGTAAAAACAGGACAGTGCCCTAACAAGGAGTGAATTTGGTTTGCTCATTTCTGAGGCATTTAGTTAATTAAGGAACAGAGAGATGTGATCTATTCTAGAAACTGATGCTTACTTTGAAGCAGAAATGAAAACAGTTTTAAAATAAGCACCTTAGGTGAAAAAAGTAAATGTTCCACTGGACTCTAAAGGATACCTCACTGCTCTACTCAAGAGCATCTTACACATCTTTGCCTGGCTAAGTAAACTTATTCCTCTTTCAATCAAAAAAATGTTTTCACACCAATCTGTGGTGCAAGGAAGGATGAAGCAACAGACCATGATAAGATTGTGAATATCCATTTTCACATCTCAGGCACTTCTTAAGCTCCCTGACCTATGAAACAGCAGGGTGACAGAAAAACCTCGTTATGTTCTGAAACCGGTAAGAGTCTGAGTTGTAAACAACACAATGTGTATGAACAACTTAATTCCGTATGAGATTCTTTGTATGAAATTAAAGCACAGCCTTAAGAGACTGGAAAGTGTAATAGTCTATCCTACAATGTCAAACCAAAGCCATCTACTTCCACCTTGGAAACAAAACCCAGAATATCTCAAGACACCAACCTCACTGACACCATACCCAAGAACAGTTGAAAGATGAAAATGAACCATTGATTTTTAGACATCAGTTGGATATTCACCCCCACCCTCATACCTTGAACGTGCTGCTTCCACTGCGAGTGCGAGTAAGTTGCCTTCCCCAGTTGCAGCACACTGTGTTAGAGCAGCAAGGCACTGCTGGGCTGCTGCTTCATCCCTACTAGCTTTCACCTAAAGCGAAGGAGAAAAATATTAAGTGAAAACAAACTACAAGCTGAACTGGGAAGTCGAGCGCGTAAGACTTTCCGATTTCAAATATTAATTCTGGAGGCATGGAATTGTCAATTGTCAATGTGTGCTATATATTTCCAAACAAGTAAAAAGGTGCCTCACACCTTATAACAAGTGCATTAAATAACTCTAAAACCATTTTATCTGCTTTTTCGCTCATTACAAAAGTGGATGTCAATTACTAGTCCCATAACCTTGTCCCATAATAGCACAGGACAAGATGCAGCGAACGGTCTGAGTGATTAAGTAGTTAGATACTCTTAGAGTGAAATATTGCATAACTATTTTCTGTCTTATTCTCAGAAAACGTAGAGTTCTCAATTTTGAAAGGTCAGACATATTCACGAGACTATCTGAAATACAACAATGAAAACCAAATGAACGTCACAAAAACATTTTTGTTTGGATTCTAATACTGTGGGTTTTGGGATTTTCCATCAGCCTCCACTGAAGTTGAAGAGCAATCCAGCTTCTCTGCTAAAGACTACAGCAGATTCTCAGAAGTTTGAGAGCCAAGTTTCAGGAAGGCCACTTTTCCTTAGTACTACTCAAGTTCTATCTGCAATAACAAAAATTTTCATTTTTAAGAAGGTAGTTCCCACCTTATTGATCTTCTCGATCTGCTTGCTACGGACTGAAGTATTATCAATAGCCAGAACTTCAACTGTCTCCTCTTTTTCTAGCTGATGCTTGTTTACTCCAACAATTACTTCAGACCCTATTTCCAGTGGAAACACCAGAAACTCAGAATACATTTGCAAACTACTGTGAAAAGACACAATATTAATAGGACAAGAAAATTTTGAGGAACACAATGCAGCATTTTGCTTTGTATCTATATACATTTCAAATATTAAAATTTGCTCTTAGAGGAAGGTCTTAAGACTGTATTTTCTATATTTTACAGTAAGAGATGATTAGATGCATGAAGATTCAACTCAGTGAGTATTGGGCCAAGCAAAAGATTTGAAATAGAAAAATATTTATCTCACAAACTGATTTAGCAATGACTCACTATGATACCTTAACTGCTTTTCTCCTTTTAAGTTTAAATAACTGAATCTTACAGAATTAAGCAGAAGTGCTGGTCTCTTGCAGTGCTCTGAATTTACTCTTCTGATTTACCAGATAAGTAAGAAAATTAATTTCCTACTTAAAACTACTCCATGTGAATAAGATTAATTTATCATGCTGGAAAACTGTAATTTAGCTTTCAGCCAGTACGGACTTTACAAATATTTTTATTTGCAGTGCCTGATAACATTACTACACTCTTCAAAAGTCACATGAAGCAATTTACCTTGGAAGAGAAAACACAAAATTTTAATTAAGACCAGTAAAGAATAATCAGTAAAGTCCTGCTTCAAATTTATCCTCCAAACAACAAAATCCATATAACTTCTTTCATGTTTGAGTTTTCTCTAGCTTCTGTTACTGGACTGCTACTGGAATGTAGACTACAAAAAGCAGAATGGAGCTATAAGCTCTATATGCACATACACAAATGTCTATGTATACTTACTATATGTGTACATATGCATATACACATATACCACAAATAAAGTGCTGCATCATCCTCTAATCCGAGATGACTGCACTTTTTCTGGTCTTCGGGAAAAAATGGGCAGTTCTCAAGCAAACCCAGGAATTTGACCAAATACATTCGCTATCGCCATCTACTGGTGTCAGGCTTTTAAATTCAGGAATCGCAATTTAAAGATAGTATGAGAAAATAACAGTTAACTACTGAAGGCCCAAAATACTCCTTTAAAATAACCTCTCTAGTGATTTGTCTACTCTACTCTTAAATATGTCAAGCAAAACTGTTTCCATACTGGTCCTGTATTTCATACATACTGCTATATCTTTCTAGAAGTTGTCACTGGCATATAATTATTACCATTCTATCACTTACAATCTGCTACTCCTAAAATAAGACGACAAAACCCAATGAAAATGTGTGTAAAAAACCTTTATACAAAGGTGTTCCATTGGGAGTTTTCCCTTCTTTCTTCTCCCTGCTCCTTACCCGAGTCAATCCTGGCTTGTCTTCGGGCTGCACACTCTTCAATGCGAAGCTTGGGAATCCCCTCAGCAACAGCTTTGGCCATTCCACCCATTTCTTCTATCTCCTCAATAAGCTGAGAAACGAAGAAGATTGAGAAAGTGAGCAGGAGCAAGGTTCACAAAACAAACTTTGCTCTTGTACTACCATCCAAATGTTGATTATATCTAGATATACAGTCTGGTACTCTAAATGTTTCCTATCTCTGTGCCTCTGACTACAGGTATTGGTAATAAATTAAGAGACAATTCAAACCAAAAAAGCATTTTTATTACCAATTCAGTAACAGTGCACAGCATATTGTACAACCAGTAACACTCGTGTATAAAAAGACTTAAAATTTAAGACCTTGACTCTACACTTGACTTCTGCCTGCCAACCAGCTATACAAATAAATTGCAAAAATCCAAGGTCAGTTCTCTGATCCTGAAGCCAAGCAGCATGGTGTGGGTTCAGCTCTCACACAGCAGAAGCCAAATCAGCCCCAACACATGGTGACTGCATTCAAACTGCCTACCGAAAATGGCCATCAGATCATGCTTGGCACCGTCTAGAAACAGCCTGGTTGACAAGGATTTAAACACGTGTCAGACAATGTGCTAATTGTGTCTGTACAGTCCCAGGGCAGTGTTTGGGCCTGTATTAGTTTATTAACCCAGAACTTTGCATAAAAGCAGTGATTTGCTCAAAAGGAGGATGACTGGGTTTAGCT
>JAAGNO010001510.1:0-13705 GCA_033439905.1 Ceryle rudis | reverse complement strand
CCGCCGCCCACCGCATCACTTGAAGACGGACGGAAATGTCGGGCAGTCGGGAGACTTCATCTTCTTCATGAACTTCTTGAACTCTTTGTTCTTCTTGTCCCACTTGTAGATGGCTGTCAGCAGGTACTGAGTCTTGACCTGGCGGCCCATGATGAGGAAGTAGTGGCCGAGGTTGTCCAGCTGGTGGCAGGGACAGTCAGCCCCGTTCTTCAGGAACAGCACCAGCTTCTTCAGGTTCTTCTTCCGGATAGGCCCCAGCTTCAGCGCCTTCCTCTTCCGTGGGATGATCATCTTGTCCCCATTCTCCTTCTTCACTTCCTTTATGGTCATCTTAAGGGCTGAAAAACAAGCCAGAGAGAGGGGAAAAACAAAATGACTCTTGAGCAGCCTTTGCTGGCACAAAGCATCTGCTGAGCGAGGCTGGGGGAGAGGGGGCACCAGCGCCCAGCCCAGCTCCAGACACCCAACAACCCCCTCTGGTCCTGCGTCCCCCAGCTCTCCTCTCTGCAGCATCGCACCGGCAATGACTTGGCCCACTGACCACAGCATGAAAACCCTGGAGCCTGAAGAGGAGCCATCCCCACACCCGCCGAGGAGAACATCAAGCCAAAACACTGCTGACTTTGTTTCCCTCCCTCCCCACCCCCCAGCAAAGCAAACCTTTCATGTGAGAGAGCTAGAGCTCTTCTCTAGCAAAACATCAGCTAAGTAAACAAAGTGATTTCCCTGCTCTAGATGCAGGAGAAACTCCTGAATGGACCATTTAAAAGGTCAACTTGGCTTCTCAAGCACTTGCTTTGCAGTCACTCCCAGCCCTCAGGTGCCTGTGAAACAAGTTCCCAAGCACTGAACATCCCCACATCCGAGAAGTGAAGCCCCCGGGGCAAAGAGCTGGGTCGGGTCGGGCAGGGGGCAGAGCCACGCAGAGCAGCCACACGTCTGCCGGCACCTTCTCCAGGAGAAGGGGAGTTAACCCGATACAACATCCACAGAAATATTTTCCTCTTTGAGCTCAGCATTTTCCTGAGTTAATCACCACTCAAATAATAATAATAAACCCCCAACTAAATAAATAATAAAAAAATTAATGTTCCTTTGCCATGACCATGAGAAGGAATTTAGTCTACATGGGAAAAATGATGAAAACGTGTTGTGCATTAAAGTATCATTTCTGTGCCATTTGGCTCTGCCTCATTTTTGGGGAGAAGCACATATGGCCAAAAATTACTAACATATTTCCATTATTTAGGAGTTTACTTCAGACCTGCAGATAAATAGTGCTCAGATAGGTGATTAATTGTCTGCTGTCCCTTCTCATCTGACTCCGAGCGCGTGCGGCAGACACATGCAGAAGCCTCTGGCTCTGGCAGGGAGATGGGTTCCCGCAGCATCGTTCCTTGAAGTCTTGCTCTGCTGGAACTTGTAGCGATGAACACATGTTGCTTTCTGGATGGCAGCTCTGCTGACCGTTCCAGACACGAATGGCAGCAGGACAGCACAATGACAATCCCCAAGAAGGCAGCAGAGTCTCTGTGTTACCCTCATGCTCCCAACCACCACACTGGCAACAGGAGTCGTGGAGGAGTATCTGCCTGTGTGCCAAAAACGCCTGCTGTGTTTGCCAAGAGCCCTGTCGTGTTATACTCTTACTGTACAAGAAAGTAATCCAGGACTGGAAACCTGAGTGAAATTTTCATTCCATCTGTTTTCCAAATTCAGGATGTTTAAGGAGCTAAAGAGACTCAAGCTTTAAGGGTCTAAAGATGCTGAACCAGATCAATTTGCAACAAATCTGGAAAAAGCAGCAATTAGTTTCCAGGCAGCTCTAAGCTCCATGACATTAACTGGGCAGCAGCAGCAGCAGCAGCAGCAGCATCCCTCAACCTGAAGCTCAATTTCTTTATCCTTTCTGACTGTGAACTCTTGCACTAAGCACAGTGGTTGCCAGTACAGGAGGAGTGGTATAATAGCAGTAGCAAGAGACTTTATCAGAACGGCTGGTTTGCAAATTACTTTGCTGTGATCACTGCAAGTTTAGATCCTTGCTACCAGAGGAAGAAGACAATCTGGCAGCTAGCAGACGTGCTGTTCTACTCCAAGTATCACGGTCTACGGAGGACAAAGAGGGTCTAGTGATGCTGTGCCGAGGGAGCTCACAGCTGCTCCCTTCCCTGCACAGCAGCAGTTACCTGTTCACAGGTAAGCCAGCGATGCAGGTTGAGGGAGCATGGGAGCTGCCCAGGGGAGCCATAAATCCAGATGCAAACAAAAAACTGATCCAAACCTCACTTGTGCAAAGCAGCCAAGATCAGAGAACGCCACAGAGGACCAGCAAGGAGGCTGACCAAGAGTGCAAATAGTTTGCTCTGCTCTTCCCAGCAGTGATGTCCTTCTTGTCATCAGCAGAGGCAGCCTGCAGTGCTACCCGGGTAAAATACCACCTGGCTCAAGGACTACCAAGCTTCAGCTGCCTTGCTCTGGACTAAGCTGTCACATGAGCAAAAAAAAAAGCATTATAATCCCTGCTTAGACTTCACCTCTCTGCCAGTGACCCGACGCCCCAGCCCCGTCTTGCTCCCCTGCTTCGGCCATGTTCCTTAAGCTCAGACCCGCTTATCCAGGACTCCCAGCACGTTCCAGAGCAGCAGGGCCAGACACACAGCTCCGGCATTTTCCACGCGCGTCAGAAAAGTGATGGCCGAAGGCGCATCCGTTCCCCTGCACACCCAGCTCCCAGAGCGCAGCACCACGTGGCAGGAGGCAGCCCTGGGCTGGGGGCTTTCCTAACACATAAAGGATTGCAGGGGACCCTCGTGCGACTGGCTGCTGCAGCAGCTCGCCTGGCATCCCCCCGGCCCCGGGAACACCACCACCCAGCAGCGGTGGAAAGGCTCGAGCAGGACAGATCGAACCTTGGCTCCAGGATCCGACTGAGCTGCCAAAGCAAACAGCTTCCTCCCTGGGAGCCCTGGCCCTGCTGCTCCCCCCGCGCCGCACCAAATGTCTCTCAGTGCCAAGCGGGACGAGGGCTGAAATTGCCACCAAGCCCCCAGGATGCACTTGCTCACACAGACTAAATCTTCAGCCCTCATTGCCCGGAGGGAGCTGACCTGCGGCACAGACCCGGAGGGTTACTCACAGCACACGAGCGTGGGCAGCCTGCCCAGCCCAGCCGCCAGCCCCACGGCCGTGGCACCAGCTGCAGCATCGACCCGCGTCACCCCGCACGCTGCTGCAGCTCGGGGAAGCGTGGCAACCACAAGCCCATCTTCCCCTTTGCTCTCACAGATAAACACACGTCCCAGCTCAATCTCTTATGCAACACGTGCTCCCTCACCAAACTGCAATCACATCTCACCAACACACTCAACACCTTCCTCTTTTCCCCAAGCTCCTGTTAATCACAGAATCACAAAATTGCTTTGGTTGGAAGAGCTCGTGGAGTCCAACCCTTCCCCCAGCGCTGCCAGGGCACCACTAACCCACGTCCCTCAGCACCACAGCTCCACTGCTATCTCCAAGGATGACGACTCCACCAGTGAAGCACCCAGCGTGTTTCTAAGGATGCCGGAGGACGCGCTGGCGCAGAAAGGCCCTCGCTCCCTCCGCTGACAGCACCTGCAGACAGGCGGCAGCCGCGGGGGCTGTGGAGAGACCATGAACATCCCTGTGACCGGGAGCACTGACGGGACCAGGAGCCAACTCCCGGCCGTACCGAGAGGGAGGTGATGGCAGAGGAGCCCCGTTCTCTGCGGTCCCAGCAGTGACAGTGCCCAGGCTGCAGCCAGGACCACCCACAAGCCCAGGAAAGCCCTTTCCAGCCAGGCATTGTCTCAGCTTTGCTTGCGACATCACCAGCACTGCCGAGACGCAGCGCCAGATCCGGTGCTGCACAGTGCCAGGACTGCAGCCCCTGGGTGCTGGGGCGGGAGGTGAGCAGCGTGCCCAGGGATGCTAAGGTCCCATCAGCAGAGGGTCAGACCCCAGCCTGGGGTGGTGCAGCCCCATTAGACCAAGCCACACATTTGGCCCCAGCTGACAACAGCTCCTATCAGATGGTAGCACAGCTCTGCTACCTCTAATGCAGAGAGCAGGGAGTGCTGCAAATATAAAAATGTCTTTTTTATTGCTACTAATATGAAACAGGGTGTATGAAAGTGTTTGCTCACTCGGAGTGAAATTACTCTTGGCAGCAGCAGCTCCAGGAGCAGCAAAGGCTCCGCAGAGCTGGTTGGGGTCCAGCCTGACAGAGCACAACTCGCGTTTCATCACTTGCAACAATTCTTATCAATGTCCCTACAGCTCCAGCTTTCCAGTGTGGGGAAGGAAGAAACTCAGTCTTCCAGGCAAACCGGGAGCTCTGCATCAATGCTGCCTGAGAGCAAAGCACCTTCCTTCCCCGACACCAGCGCCGGGGCTCAGGTGCCCTCTCCACATCTCAGAGGACTGCGCTGTACCAGGAGTGGCCACAGGCAAGGATGCACGAGCCCCTGCACCCTGCTCACCACCCAGCACCCACCATGACTGTGTCCCATGGGCTCCTCCAACTCCTTTTTCAGCACGCAGGAGCCTGGGACCAGGACGTCATCTCTGCTGTTCTGCTGCCTGCACGGGCAGGGGCCCCACTCCAGCACCTCAGGGGCAGGGAAGGGAACGTGAGAGAAGGGAAAGCTCTGCTGTTCCTTCAGCCTCATTTCTCCTTCCCTTAGAAATCACTCAGAAAGAGGAAACCTGCCAGAAGACACATTAGGGCTGTAACAGGAGAAGGCTGCAGGCAAGGAGCTGTCAGTCACGGGAAAAAATAAACAGCATGTATTGATTGTACTGCAGGCTCCAGTGCAGCAAGAGCCCGCTCAGCCGGATCCCCTCAGACCCCAGAGAAAGGGCAGAAACAATAAATAAAATCACCAAGAGAAACAGAGAGAGGAATGAACTCCAGGGCCAGCTCAGCCTGCACAAGGAGCGAGAAGCAACTGCTGGCTGCAGCCCTGGGAGGCTGGGGGAGGCAGCTGCGGGGGCACAGGAGGGTGAGCTCACACCCCGTCCTGCATCCATTGCTGCCCCAACACCCCAGAGCTCCACCAGAACCTAAACTGCAATTAGCCCGCTCCTACCTGGCCCAGCCCCCCAGGCTGGCCCGTGCCCCAGGCGAGGGTCACCACTCACTGACCCCCTCTGCTCCGCACTCCCACAGAAACATTGGGTCAAAATCATTCACCCCTCTCCTGGGGGCACCTGGCTGGTGCTTCCAAGAGCAGAGAAGAGAGGAGGCAGTTCCTGCATGCTGCCGAAATAGAGAAAGGAGAAGCTGATCCCCAAGTGCCTCCAGCAGTGCCAAAACAGGTCGGCCACCCTGGGCCAGGACAGCAGGCAGGACAGCCACAGCAGACAGACAGACGGTGCTGAATGCCTCACAGGGGGTACGGGAGCAGACACCCCGCTCCCACCATCGCACGGTGAGCCCCTGCCCCGGCCGGGAGGACCAGACACGCTGCTGTCCAGAGCCATCCTGCTCTCGGAGGAGCTGCCAAGCAGCAGGCAGCACAGCAGGGAGCAGAGCTGCCTCAGACCAGCACCCAGGAGCCCCCATTCACTGCTGCTCAATCAAATGCAAACCTCCTGGCACCCTCCCAAGCACCAGCACCTTGTCCGAGGCCTTATCCTGGGCCAGAGAAGAAAGGTCCTTTTTCTTTACAGTCCTCCTTTGCTCACGACTGGATGCAGCTCTCTTCCTTCACTGCCCTCAAAACTGACATCGCTCCCAGGGCTGTTGCACAGCCACCTCCCACCCTGGCACGGCCACACATCGCTGGTGGGTGAAGCGCTCCTCACGTCTTGTTTGCAACGAGCCACTGGGATGTAAGTGAAACCCACAGTAATGTTACTGCTGGAATCAGGGCAGGACCCACCAACAGCTGCCCCGTGCAGCACACGTTAAACATTTATTGCACGTATCTGGCTTTGATGAGGATCTGTAACCTGTCAGCTGCCAGTGTTTACCTTGCTGGATGTGCATGAGAAATCTCAGTCTGGAGGGTTGGGAGTTTGTTTTAGTGCCAGATAAACAGCTCTCCTTGAGAAATCACCCCGTGACAGTAACTCCCCAAGACTAAACAAAGATCCAAGGGCCACGCACTGTGCTTTGAGGAAACTTCCCGACGTCGATGCCTTCTCCAGTGGCTGATCTCCACAGCTGGGACATCCCCCAGAGCACCCCATGCTGCCTGCCCTTGTAGGGCACAGGTAAGACCTGTGTTGCATCTCTCCCCTTGCTCAGCTCCCCAGCTGCCTACAGACCAGGCACAGCTGAAGACAGCACCACACACACCCAGGATCTTCCTGGGTGGGATGAAAAACACAACAACAGAAGAAAGAACACAAAATGCAGCTGCACAAAACGTACGCTACGGAAAGCCCACGCAAGTGAGCTTCCCACCACAACTGAGGCTGGTGACAGGGAGGAGCAGGGGAACAAACACGACCAGCCTTCCACTGTGAAGACTGACGGTTCACACATCGCAGACACCAGTCCTGTCCTGCTCAGCTGCCTTTGGCAGTCAGGCCATCTCATTTTCAAATGAAAAGCCTCTTTCTGAGACAAAAAGAGAGAGCAGGAGCGGGAAGGAGGAGGAATGGGAGCGACTTCCGCACCAGCAAGAGCTCTGACATGTTTAAAAAATAAAGTTACATCTGCTGATCCGCAGAACAAATGATACCAAATTCCTTGTGATGGTTACAAAAACCATCAGCTTCTGCTTTGGCCGAGAAAACAAAGACTTTATACAAAGCTAAAGAAACGCGTTGGTCTGGGTGAGTCAGGTGCACGTGCCGACAATGTTACAATACCTGACGTTACAACTAAAATGATCCCAAGGGCTCACATGAGCTGGTTCACAGGTAGCCACGTTTGTTTGCGAGAGCTGCTGTCACCTGGATGTGGGCACAGGGCACTCAGTGACACCACCGAGCTCCCCAACACAGTAGGGACGGCCTGCAGAGCTGGCTTCCATTTCTCTCCCTCCGTGCTGGGACCCAGGCCTGGGAACAGGTCCCATCCCCATCAGCTGAACCACAGCAGGGGGAAGGCTTCTGTGAAAACCTTCACAGACGATTTGGATCGATCGGGGGTAGGCACGAGGGCTGAGGTCTCCTCTACTCGCTGCTCCTCCGCTGCTCGTGGTGCACGGTAACACTATATCTGGCCACTTGCCGCAGCCCTACCCAGGGAGCCGCCTGCCAAGAAATATTTCCATCCTCTGGACGGAAATCACACGAAATTTCCCAATAACCAACTTACACTGTGGGCAAGTCAACATCTCAAGCTGCTCTGTCGAGGCCGTGAATACTTCTGGTTTGGCCTCTGCTCTCCGTTGTGTAACTGTCCCAGAGCACGGGGAGGATATTCAGCGGCGGAGGCTGATGACAAGCATGAGGTTAAACTTGTATTTCCCTTCCCAGCACTTGCCCACCAGCTGGACACCACCTCAGCTCGCTCCTCACATGCCTCGAGGAGGTGACAGGTATTGCAGCAACCCACCTCCAGACACAGCACTGCCACCTGGACAGTGCCCCTCACTCCTCCTCTAACAGCAGAGGTCCCCAAGCTCAGAGCCCCTGGCCCAGGGCAATGCCCCCATCTCACTGCCAACCCAGGCACACAGCCCCTGCCCAAACCAGGTCCCAGAGGCCGCTCACGCCAACCCTGCCAGCTGGGAAGCTCCCTCCACTCTCCCCATGGACGCAGTGGGGCAGGGTCGGCTCCAATTCACCCCAGGCAGGAGCTCGGAGCACTCCAGCCGACCCAGCTGCGAGCAGCACATCTCACTCCCCAGCCAGGCTGGGGCACCGAGTCCGTGCGTCCGTTACCTGAGCCAGCTAGAAGCACACACATTCCTGGGAAACTATTACATGGCTGTTCCTGTTGCTGCTTTTCCCCGTTAGAAAAGTCTGTGCTGAACTCGGGACATCTGGCACACCAAGCCTGCAGGAGAGCTGAGGAGTCATTTCCAGAAGGGGTAAGAGGCCAGCACGCAGAGCAGGTTTGGGTTTGCACGGTGCGCTCTGGCACATCCAAGTGCTAATCCCCAAGGAATGCACACCTTGTTCGATATGCCTTTAATAACCTTCCGGGAAAGTGACATACACCAGCAAGGATGTCAAAACCAGTTAATTCTGGGTTTGATCTGAGAAAGCTAATATTTTTCCCTGAGATATGTTGGGGTTTTTTTTTCCAAGTTCTGTTTACCTGTGATTGTCTGACTCAGAATATATTTAGGATGCAGCTTTCAAGTTGCTCTGCATTTTTTAAGCTCACTGCCTGGCTCTAGCTACACAAGGGCCGACTTTTGAGTACTTACACCTCAACTTGACAAGAGCAGCATAACTTTGCTCAAAGAAATCTGGGGGAAGGAGGAAGCTGCTCTGCTCCTTCACGACTGCAAGCGGAATAAGGGTCGATGCTACGCGTCATTCCTGCGAGCGCACGGGAACACTGGGGTTAAGCTCCAAACCCCGCCACGTTCAGCAAAGAGCAGTCACTTGCACTTCTGCCCCATCCCCTGACTCCAGACCAACACAGTCGGGACTCTCTGCATGCAGCCGGGGCCGACGGCAGCAGCAGGACCTCTCAGCATCGCTGCTCCAGTGGGTGACCCCACGCGCTGGGGCCTCGCCTCGTGCGGCATCTCACTGGGCAGGGGGGGAGGGATACTCACTGCCGCAACCGGGGCCATACGGGAGCGCAGGCACTGCTGCTAGGACCCTGCTGTCCCACTCCCCGGGTGAGCTCGGCTGCAGGAGGCAGACACATCCTGGACACAACCAGTCCAGTCCCAGTCCCGTCCCATCCCACCTCGGTGCGCCGACACTGACATCTAGAGGAACGCTCGCCTGGCCTCGGGGAAGGGCCACGGCTGCTCGAGGCCGACGTGGCCACACCACTGGCTATGCTGCTCTCGGAGCGAGCAGGGAAACGCAGTGGTCCCGGATCCATCCCACGCTGGAGCCATGCTGCTCTGTGCCCCCCAGGGAAGCCTCCCCATGCCCCCTGCACCCCTCCTTACCAAACTCGCTGGCACACAGATGCTCCACGATGGCCTCTGACTTCATCTCATTGTCGCAAGGTGGACATACAGTTGTTCCTGGCAAGAGGAGAGAAAAGGTGGTGAGGAGCCAGCTCAAGAAGCACTGCAGATCCAGGCTGTCCATGCTGTCCTCAAAGGGGGCACGTGCTCAGGCACCCCACTATGGGGTCCCAGGTCCCATCTCCATGGGACAACACCCTGCTGGGAGTCAGGAGCCATGCACCGGCTCACAAGGCAGAGAGTGCCTTGGGCAGCCTCCCACCAGCCCTGCTCTGCTGTTGCCAGTGGCCCCAAGGCTGGGCATGGGCAGGGGCTGGCAGCTGCCAAGAGCGGGAGGACAGCGCTGGCAAAGAGAGGGGTTTTCAGCACCAGGCACTCAGCCAAGGGGAGCCACTCGCTGCAGGACATGGCCCACAGCCCACTGACATTCCCTCCCCGTGGTGTGCCAAGGCCAGTACATGGTGCCCAACCCTGGCACAGCAGGACGGGTGCCCAGGGATGGTTCACATGCCAAGGGGCTGCCCCGGCCAGAAGCCACCCCGGAGCCAGGCAGGGGGGTTCAGGACTGACATGACCCAGCTCAGCACAGGTTCCCCCTCAGTTCCACAGACCACCCCACAGGCTTCCCGGGCATCGCACAGGCAGCCCCTTGGCCTGCCTCCTTCCACCCTGCCACAGGGCAGGACTAGCTGGTGATGGACCTGCTCAGCTCTCAATGCACAGCCCCCTCCAGAAGCCCCTCCAGCACAACCCCCAGAGCGCACGTCTGCTCTTCTTTGTTTTCAGCCCAGCTACACCCCGTGGGCTGCAGGACAGCCTCGTGGCTCCAGCAGAGGAGAGCCAGCTCTGCTCGCCAGCTGCTGGCATCCAACGTGCTCCTCTTGGGAAACACCAGCCCAGGACATTTCATAGGAATCCGTCCTGGGAGGAAAGTTCACTTCACCCAGAGAATAAAAATGTTTCCAGGTTCCCGTCTCCAGCCGGAGCAGAGACCACCCAGCAGCACAGACGCAGATTTGTGCTACTGGCGGATGAATTTATTGAGCTGGGAGATGCTGCTTCTGTTCCTGGTCCAGCAGAATGGAGGGCTCTTTCCCACACAAGGGAGTTATTCTCAGGGACAGCGCTGCAGCGAAACATCTGCCGGCCCCTGCGTGCAGATGGAGCGCTCGCCTCCATCCAGCCCTCAGCCAGCAGTGTTGCTGGACGTTAAAAACAGAGAGGTCTCCCAGAAAGAAGGGTGCAGAGCCAGGACGGCTGCTGAGGGAGGCACAGCGCTGACCACAGCATCGAGTCTCCTCGGTCACAGATGCCCCGCGGGGTTTCAGGCAAGACATTTGTTTTCTGTGGCTTGTTCTTCCCCTCTTGCCCCCCACCCCCGCCTCCCAGATCTGTCCTGTGCCAAATGCTAATTCCTGGGGTCATGCGCCGTGGCTTTATTAATCACACATGCAGAGCAACTGGCCTTCCGATCGCCGCAATGCACAAGTCACGACACAACCCTCGCACCCGAGCACTCACTCAACAGTCCCAGTAGCTTTGTACCTGTGAGAGCCGCCTGTCACCCGGGTCATTCCTCCTCCCAATCCCTAATGTGCAACTGCTGCTTTTACCACCTTAGAATGGCACAGACAGAAGCCAGCCTTTGAGGACATGGTGACGTCTTCAACACTTTATTTCTAAAAGCAGCAGTCAGAGTGTTTCCATCCAGGCTGCACATTTCATGAGCTCACAATGAAAGGAGAGGGGAATGCTGGCTCCCTGGGGGTGACAGCCCTCACATTCTGTCTCTGCTGGAGCACCAAGTGTTAGTTACTGTGCTGGGGACCACCCTTGGGAACGAGAAGGGGGTACCTGCCATGCACCAGCTCATCATCACATCCCAGCGTGCAAAGCAGCCTTGGCAGCCAAAGTGCACACGAGGAGACTGGGCCAGACAACGTGAAAGACACCACTGCGTCCACACTATGAGCCTTCCAGGCAACCAAAGGGAAAAAAAAACCCAAACAAAACACCAAAATGGAAAATAAGACTCATTGTTCCCTGGTGAAAGCACAGGCTTTGTTTTAGCTGTCCTGTGGCAGCCCATGGGAATGCTCTGGCACAGCTGGGATGGCAGAGACCCCCACCTCTCTACAGCTATCCCAACACCGCCTGCCTCCCACCCCTCCCGAAGCAGCACAGCCAATGTCCTCCAGCCCGCAGCACTGCCCAGCACCTCACCTTCCCCTTCCCATGTGATCCCAGGCTGAAGGAGCCAGCAAGAAGCCCAGACATGACCTGGGTCCTCCTGCCTCAGGCAGTCCCCACAGCAGTGGCCCAGAGGCAGCCGTGCCGACACATGCCCGGCTGGCTGGCACCCCACAGCACCACCCCACAGCACCCACGCCGGGCACAACCACCTGCCAGTCCACAGCCCACTGCAGTTCAGCTGGGGCCTGTCTTCTGCAGCTGACAGCCCTGCTCAAGCACAACCTTCGCCTGCTTCCAACTCGCTCTTTCCCTGCTGATCGTTTTCTAATGCCTGGCTTTAGAGCCAGCTTGCTCCCGGGGCAGGAGAAGGAATGTGTAATGCTATATTAATCTGCAACTCCCCTGATGCATCCTGCGGGCCTGCAGGCTCTACCGCCTCGTGCTTAAGGAGAAAGGAATTCAGCAGGTCAGCCCTTTGAGGGGCAGAAACAAATTCCAATTTTGAGGTTTTAATGGAGAAAAATACTGAAAGGGCTCATTCTTATTAGTGCCCAGAGAAAAGGGGGGGACACTGCTGGGTTCTGACCCTCTGTTTGTTCTGCTCAGTCTAAACCGTTTGGGGCAAGAGCATCCCAGCACATGGAGCTTCACCAGCCAAAGGTCACTCGTAGGAGCGCACATGCCAGAGTGCTCTGCCGCACACCAGCGCTAACACCATGAAAGCTGGCAGACCCAAGGGCAGCGGGTCCAGCCCAGCGTACCACCGGGGGGGAAGAGGGCTGGCCTTCTCACCTTGGAGAAGCATTTTCTAGCAAGATCGCTCATCCCTTCCCAGGAAAGTGCCCCAGCCGGTGGGATGGGCACAGGGAGCTCAGCCTGACTCCTCTTGAGCTGCTGGGGCTCAGCTATGGCATGTGCAGGAGTTTCCTCTTGAAATACTTTCAAGCAGTCCAGGATGTGAAGATGGGTGCTTCTACTTCTCCACTGCCAATTTTAAAGACTCACATTCTGTAGACATTGGCTCATTTGAAAGTGCTCGCGACATAACTTTTGCGAAGTCATTCAGCAGACAGTGCTTTATCTGAGTGGCTGCAGCACTTCCCTGCAATACACACCCAGCTCTGACTTACAGGTCGCTCAAAGAACAAGTTCAAACACCCTAAAGCTTGCGCAGAACGAGGCACCCAAAAGAGGACCAGCAATAGATCCAGAAAGGACTCAAAGCTGAGCCGATGTAATTCCTCGTAAAAAAGTCACTTCAGCGATGGGCACATTAGCAGCACCAAAAGAAAGCAGTTAATGTCTCACACCAACGCTGCTGTCCAGACAACTCTGAAAGGTGATCAGAAGGGTAGTTGTAGACCTTGCAAGGGAAAACTTAGCAGACGCTAGGAAGAGTGTTCCCAGATCTCGGGTCATTAATGTCTCTAAAATGAATGACCTGCAAACAGCTCAAACTCTGTTTTGGACCGTGGAAGGTGCAGCTCTGCAGCAAGCAGCTCAGCCCCAGCTGCCCCAAGAGCACGCTTGGCTGCAAGTGCCTGAGGAATAAAAGCAACCTTTGTACCCGCAACACAGGATGCGACTGTGGTCTTGACCAAGGGTCTAGGTTCACATAGGACAGATGATTTTAGAGCCTTCCTGGAAAACAAAGAGCTTCCTGCAGCAATCCCATCAGCGAGGGCGAGCCACGGCAAGGAGACCAGTGTGGCTGTGTTGCTGTCAGTGCCACACGGGGAGAGGCTGGATCTCTGGCAGCGAGAACTGCCAGGCACAGTCACACACTTCACACCCCTCCTGCCCCTGGATGCCACTGCCAAGACACCACAAAGGTTCCCCATAGAGCGCTGGGGGTGTCAGGCTCAGGTGTGTCCCCCATCTGTCCCCAGGCAGGCTGCCCATCGCTCTCTGCTCCCTCCACGTGCCCCCCTCACCGGCTCCTGGGGACACCTCCAGAGCGTCACCCTTCTGCCCGGCCTGCACCGTAACCGAGGGTCTCCCTGCAGGACGGGTCCTGCCAGGATGAGCGGGATGACACTGCACAGTCCCTGGGAGGCTGGGTGAGGGCTCCCAGCCGAGCACGACGTAAAGCTTTTGTCTGTAAAGGTAAATGCACGCGAGCAGCCGCTGCGAAGAGCGAGCTTCCCTGCGGACCAGCTCCGGACACAGCGCAGAAGCCACGGCAATGGCTCAGCCCCACACGCGGGTGCCCCGGCCCCGAGCTCCCCCCGAGCGCCGGCGCTATCCCCCCGTGAAATCGGGAGTGCCCGTGCCCTTCAGTGAAGCTCCGGAAGCACTGCACTCCTTTAGAGCCCTCTCTGCCTTCTCCCTCCCCAAAGATCCCCCCGACAGCCTTTCCACGCGCGCCGGTGCGGAACGCTGAAGTGACACCAGGATATTTATTTCTTTTAAAAGTTTTCAGCAACACA
>JAAGNO010001509.1:0-38477 GCA_033439905.1 Ceryle rudis | reverse complement strand
TAAAAGTATAACTTTGAAAATTTTATAATTAAATGAAGAAAAAAGTCAACAGGAGCTGAGAACATTTTGCATCTTAGAAATGGCTTCTGAATCACTGTGGTGTTGTTTGACTGAGCAAGTAAAGAAGTAACTAAGAAATAAAATTTGGTACTTGTAATTTTATTTGAAATAACTTAGGAAAAGGGACTGGGATTTTTACAAGATACAAATGACTATAGTTAAGATTCAAAATGTTAATTAACAGCACTGTGATAGTCATTCTTGAGAAATTAATAATTAGTACTGATTAGGATACTATACATCGTATTCCGTCGTTATAACACCGGGTATTATTTGACTGAAGCTCCAGTTAGGTGTAGATTTTTTTCAAACATCCTCATAATAACATAATAATCATAACATGATGTTATACAGTATTTTCTTAGGAACCTGATGCTTACAAACTTGGAGATACTGTCATCTACTTGACATATGTCTGGTATTCATGGGGGGGTGGGGGGGTGTTCTGCCCTGAAGATGGAATGGTGGTTTGCCAGTGTACAGTGCTTGTACTGTGCTTTGATAATACTACATGTGGTTTTCTACTTAAAATAAGTGAATGAAAAGACTGATTTGTACATTGCACGTTTGGAGAAAGTGATCTTAAAAAAAAATAACCATCTGTTTAGCACATTAGCACTTTGGACCTGAGAAGTAGTTGAAATAATGAAGGTAAAATACAATACTTAAGGAGCTGTGGATGAACTCAGTGTGTAAAACTCCAGTTGCCTATCAGCCTCTGTCTGCTGTCATGAATGAGTATTTTCTCTTGTTTTCTTAGTGTTTTTTCTACTTTAATTCTGTTCCTGTTTAAAAGTTAATTAGAAGATGATGAAATTTATTAAGGAAATTGATTTTTAAAAAGTAGACTACCATGAAAGCAATATCTGATGCATTGCATAGTAGTCAATGGGTTCTATCCAAGTTGATTGAATTATGTTTTTACTGTGATATGTTGTACATAAGCTTCAAGTACAGGGGTAGACATGGGCATTGTAATCACCATTCAATCAAAAAAAAACCATTTTTTGGATCGCTAAACCAGAATTCTGAATCTTATGGCCCCTTGTGAGACCTCTGATGGATCTTGCCTTAAGCCAGATAAACACCATTGTTGTAGGGCTCTTTATCCTATTGACAGTAGAAGCTTTCCAAAAAAGCTGAAAAATGGCATGTAGGGCAGAGAAAATACTAAACTATCCTGATTATTATTATCATTATCAGTATTATTAATCTCTCAGTGTGTATTGGAACCATTTTCTAAAACTTTTGCAGGAGGCCACAACTCTGTGAGCCTTATCTAGATGAGAGGTTCAGAGAAGCATCCATTCTGTTGAGGAATTGGCCAACCCAGACCTCCAAATCTCTTGTATCTGTCCATCATTAGTGAAACCACGATGTGCTGAAATCCACTTTTCGCAAGTATTGTTTCCTGATGCTTTCATAATTCTCAATTTTGCTGTTCACAGAGAGCGAAGAAGTGTACCAGCGCCAGGTGCTGTCTATTTCCTGTATCGTCTTTGGCATAGTCGTAGTGGGCATGCTTTGTGCAGCGTTCTACTTCAAAACAAAGTAAGAGCTTTCGTCTAGCGTGTTTGTTATTTAGCTTCTGTCCTTTTTACAGCTTTACGATTCTTCGGTTTCTCCCCTCCTTTTGAAGCTGATGTTATCTCTGGACAGGCTAGAACAGTTCCCCATGGCTACACTAGCAAAGTCCAAACAAAAAGTAAATGGGAGTAATAGATATTCTTGTTTCTGGTTTTCTGCTATCAGGGAAGAAGAGACTGTGTGCTTTCCAGTTCTTTTTTTTTTTTTTTTTTGACAATAATAATCCCGTGTCTTTTAAAATCAGTGCAATAATCACTTTCCTCTTTTGAAAATAAAATTTTAAATAAATCATTTCCTTTTTGCATCTCATTTCATATCCCTGAATGTCCCTTTTGTTTCTGTATGTTGAGAACAAAGGTAAAGTTATAAATGCAGAAAGAGAGAAGTTCTCTACAGAGTTCTGCAACCTGTAGCTAATAGGTATAAGCTGCTAATGTGATTGCGTAATGAGTATCTGTAATGCACAAGCACATTGAGCTGTCCAAGAATAGTGGAATCATCTGTACTAAACTATTTTCAAGTGAAACACTCTCCACTCTATTTTTTATCTTCCCAACTGGACATTGTTTTATAATACTTATTGTTCTACGTGTAATTTGAGTTGCAAAAACCTCACAGCAATTACATGACATGCTTGTCAATGCCACTGTATCTATAAATATGTTGTGTATGGTTGTCACCCCTCATTCCTGTTCCGCCTGGAGCTGATGAGAGAACACATATTAATATAAATAGTATCTGCATGAGGTTAGTCATGATGGCTGAGCATCAGAATTGTGGAGGTTTGCACTATTTGGAAGTTTGGATGCTTATCTGAATCCCCTTTTTTAGAATTTATTTCAATGGATAGGAAATCTGATGAGGACTAGCTTTTGGTTTTACAAAAAAAAAAACCAAACCTGCGTTTATCAGGAGGAAAAAAAAAGTTGGAAAAGTCATCAGACCTTTTATCCTCCTTTTTCTTCTCAAACTTCAGGGGTAGTTTGCACATAATTTAAGTAAAGATTTGAGTTGGTTCATGTTTCATCTAAGCATTCCTACCTTTCTAATGTCTTCAGGGATTTTGTTTAATTGTTCTTTGGACCTAGAGTATGACAGCGATGATATTTGGAGGGAGGCGGTGGCAGGGCAGTTCCTCTCTGCAAACTCCTTGGTTGTAATATCAGTTGTGAGCAGAAACAAGTATTTTGCCACTCTATTAGAAGTATCATTATGCATTTTAGATCTGCAGAAGGAAGAAGGTGAGAATAAGGTGTTCCTCTTCTTCCTGGAAAGGCCTGTGGGGGTTGCTGATGAAGAGAGATTCAGGAAAGGCAGAACCAGATTGTCAGTCAGAAGAACATGCAGTCAACATCTGAGCATAGTGTGAATAAAATGTCCCTCTATTATTCAGCTGTTCCCCTCTTGATTTAGCACTGTTGGAGTGTTGCATTGTTGGAGTGGTGGGGAGCTGGGTTGAAATAGCCAGTGACAGTGGTGAGGTGATGGGGAGAGCTAGTCTAAAAATAATGAGTAGAAAAAATGCTTCAGAGCTGAACTCACAGGACAATAGTGCTTCATATCTCAGCAGGAGGTGGGGGTGTTTGGTTTGTTTCTTTATCTGCATTATAAATATGATAGCTAAGAGTTACTGGGAAGAGTAGAAGTGTGCTTATGCCAGATTCTGGCAACTGAAGTTTGAAGAGTAATGAGAAAATGAGCACCTTTAGTTCATAGATCATAGAATCATAGATCAGAGTTCAGTCCAGAGGTCTTATCAAATATGGGAAACACAGTAATGGTAAGATACTAATCAATCCCTAACTCCCTGGCTGTGGCTCCATCTGGCAAACTGTCCAAAAAGTTAATAAAAGTGTCTAGATTGGGTTGCATGGAGACCACCTAAACCAGTATTGTAACTGTGGTATTTGCCAGTGTCTTAAGGGTGGAAAAACAAACAATTGTTAAGTGCTTCAACCCTGATCATATGCTAGCTTTTAGTCAACCGCTTTTTAGGAGCTTCTTCATCAGGCAGATGTATCTTGGATCACGCTTAATAGTTACCAATCCTCCCACATCAGGGACAATCCTTGAGTTTAATTTCATGTACCAAAAAGGTAAAATACTGCTAGAAGCTACAGAAATTCTGAATGGTTCATCCTTTAAGAAAAGAGTTTCCATGAAGACACTGACCCTGACTTTCTTAGTCTGGCAATTGTGTAATACCTGCTACTAGAAATATGTACTTCCCTGTGCATCATTAAATTAAAAACTCTTCTTTAAAATAAATTAAATCTGAGGTAGTTTAGAACTATAATTAAACAGCGTGCCCTTCCAATTATTCCTTTTAGGGTAATCAAGAAAGTGCTGTAAGTGTTAGCAACAGAGGGAGAATATGGTAATGGACTGCTCTTTATGGCTTAGACTTTTATAAATGACTAGTGACTATTTCTTGCTGAAGTAACGCTTTATTGCTGAATATTTCTAAAGGGGAACACATATGGTCCCTTTGTTTTGAAAACAAAAGTTAAAAAATAAATATATTAATTGATAAGTGACTGAGTTATTAATAGCTTCTAGCTTTATAACTATGCATCCTATAGTTTGGCAAAATGAGTATATAAAAGCCTAATATTAACATTAAGTCTCATGATCATAAAAGGAAATTATAGATTGTTTCTCTCAGTAAATTACCTTTGGGAATCTCAGTTGTAATGTTAAAGACTGCAGCAGTGAAGCTGAATATACCAGTTTACTTACATGTGTTCATAGATACAGAAACAACTCTAAACCCATGTTTTTAATAATACAAGATAGAGTTTCAAAAATTTATAAGTTTCCTGAAAAAATTCTAAGGGCATTTTACGTATAGGAGAGATTCCCAAAATCTTATGCTGTGATCATGTTTTGCTGTCATTGCTTAGAGTTTATGTGAAGTCTTCACTCAAAAACAGACTTCAAAAAAGTTCCATAAACTTTATGGAGCCCGACATGCAAGTGGCTGGTGTTCCCATAGAATGTACAGATACATATGCTTATTTCCTCAGTGTATGTAATTTAGCTGATCAGAAAACAATTATTCCTATGAGCTCTAGAGTTGCTTTTATGAAATTTCCCCTGAAATTTTATGAGAAGCTAGAGAGTTCATTTTTGATATTTTACAAATTAAATTCTTCTATTTCATTGTTTTCAAAACTGAGCAGCTATCAAAAGAAAAAGGTTTTAAAATAGATGTTTAAGTTGACACTATAATCCTTCTCATTCTGTGTCTATAAAAGTTGTTTTGGCTAAGGCAGAGTTTTGAAAGTTTAATAAGCTTTTGTGCTGGACAAATTATTTCCTCACCCACCCATATTGATAAATCTTGCTAATTATGAGCTCCTATCTATACTGAAAACATGCCATTCCTATTTGTAACATGCTTACAACGTAAATGAATTCTTTTTCATTTGCCATGCTGTTTCAAAATAGGATGTAAATAGAAAGCATAAGTGATGCCTATAGAGTTCAAGATTCATTAGAGTTTATTACCTTCATTCAGGAAACGACATCTAAGAAATATCTACTTCTAAGCACGTCTTTACAGCTTATTGAATTTAAGTAAATGCTTAAATTGTCCAATGCTGAATCAGAACTAAGAGACTCAAAGGCAGAGTAAATTCCATATATTAAAAATTGTATTATTAAAATTGAGCATCTGAACTGTGATACTTCTCACTGCTTTCATTCAGTATTGAGGTAACTTGTTCTTTCTCACAGTTTCCCCTCTTGACCACTTAAGTAAGTCACTTTTCCTCTTATATTTTGCTGCACTGGACAGAGACTCCACTGAAAGAAGTTAAAATGACTTTCATACTTCATTTGGTGTCAAATTCATTGGCCCAGGTCAAGTAAGATGCTATCAGACTTGATGATGTCACAAGGCCTTCAGCAGCAAAATAACCAGAAATTTTTCAGAATGTTGCTGAAGCTTCTTTGCTAAGAATTTCAGTATAGAATGTCTGTATTTCTTTTATTTCTTATTGACACTTCCCTGAACTCAGTTCCTTCTGAAATTTGGCTCCACACCAATTGCTGTCTAAAAGCTGTTGGTGGCATAATGAAGTGCTGCTGCTGCTGGCGAGTCCTTGACCTTGCTGGGTGGTTTCTAGAGCCTTTTGGGGAGAAAAAGGAAGGCGAGCAGGAAGGAAGGAATTAAAATAGTACTGTGGAGTCATTTCTTGTGATCATTTAAAACTGATAGTCTCAGACAGAGTAGCTTATCAAAAGAATAGAGACTGATAAAAGACCTTAAATATATTTTGCTAACAGTTTCTGCCCAGCTGAGATGTCTGCTTGCAGAAGATAAAAGAAATATTTAAAATAAAGTTTGCTGCCTCATATCCTCAATCATCTACAGAACTTTAAAGCTCAGTTTGTCCATAGAGTATGGCAGAAACACAAAGCCATTATTAATAGTTTAGTGATCTCCTGAATATTGCAAGTGATTAATCTGGTGGTATTCCTAGCTCTGATATAGTGGATCATAGCATAGTATGTCAAAAACACAGCCTCAGATTCTGTACTGATGTATTTTTTTCCAGGTTTTAGCATGTAAGCTAAATCTGGTCTGTACAAGATACTGGGTTATAGGTCAAGGCTAATCAGCTAGCAGAAATCTTTGATTCTTCAACACTTTTTATAGCCAGCAGGGGCTAATGCCTGCAGTATTTGCCAAAATCTTTGTTCCGAATCAGAGCAAAATGCTTTTTTAATATTCAGGCCTACTTGCAAGCTATTGTTAAATACATAATAGATGATCTTAGAAAATTCTGCACTAAAACAACTAGAATGCTATTACAGTGATCTGAGAATAGAAGGTATTTTAAACAGAAGAGCTCTTTTTTTCTCAACAGAAAAATGACCACTGCACTGAAGCATTAGACACTAGTGAATTTGCTCAGCTGGTTAATCTAATATGGTGAAGTTTTGAACAAAAGAAACCATGGCTATAAAAATATCATGGCTATAGTGGAAGATAAAACTAGCTTTTTCTTACATGAATTTTATTTCTCTCTGCAGGAAACAAACAAAGCAAATTCATGAACAGCTGAAAGAAACACAGAATAGGAAAACCTACAGCCTAAATGCTTCCAGCATGATGGCAAAGTCAGAGTGTATGGCACAAAGCCGAGTCCAGCTGCAAAATGTAAGTAATCCTGCCAGCTACAACACTTAATAGCCTGGCTGAGTTCCTGCTGCTGATGGCAGCATATCGCCATGTTGCTGTTAGCATCTGAGCAATGGGAACAAGAATTCTCACCTCTTTCATAAAATGTTTTGTATTGGGCCTGTTAATGGAAAACATCAAGCAGGGATTTTTATTTTTTTATTTTTCCTGAAGTTACTTCAGTGGATCCTGGTACATTTAGTTCACGTAATAGGCCTCGCCAAGCCCCAAGCTCTGCAGCCGGCAGTGGAAGTTACTGTGATAGTTTCCAGCAATACCTTAGCTCATCCATAATGTGTATAAGTGAGGTGAGAGTCCTTGGTCTTAGGTGATTTCAAGTCTTCCGATAATTAATGAAACTGCATGAAAAAAAATGTATGTAGTGATTTGTCACAGTTAATACAAAGTAAATTCAAAATCCAGAACTAAATTTACACATGTAAACTAGTGACTGACAGAAGACTGTGCAGATGGTCTCATTTTCCTGTGTCTTGAGTTAAAGGGATTTTTTGATACCAGAAAGAAACGAGTTTGTTCAAACTAAATGTGGAATTTAGTTAGTCATTTTCTGGATATAGTTATACATAAGTTACTATTCTCTCACAGTCTTGAAATACATAAACCATATTTGAAATAAGGAACTTGAAGACAACCGATTTTTTAGCCCTGGATGCAAGCTTCCTTAGGGTCATAACTCATTTAGTGATGTCTTATTTTGGACAAAGTCTTTGGAACAACTGAGAAGGATCCTGGTAGTATATAATAGGAAATCATAAAAGATGGATTGAAGCCTTTCTAAATATTTAACTCATTGAAACAACATTGTATCTTAGCTTTGCTGATAGGATTGACTACCTTATTTGACAGATTCCATCAAAATAGTGGGAGTTTAGCAAAAGTGAGCTCTCAAGCCCACTTAGCCACTTCTCAACTTCTGGTTTACATTCAGGTAATATAGATAGTAAGCAAAGCCTCCATGCTATGTCAGAGTAGTTGTCGGAGCATTGCTTGTGGTCACTAAAAGGTTTGGTTTATAGGAGCACTGTTGCAGTAATGATACGCTTTGTGGTTCAGGAAAAATATGTGATTTCAAGAAGGAAGATAGCTCCGCTAAAGTGACATAATCACAGCTTAGGGAATCTTATGCCGTTCTTTCTGGTTTAGTTCAATCATACATTACTTCTAACCCCTAAAAAAAGCTATTGGGAGTGTTGTTGGATTGTAACGATGGCAACTAAAGGTAAAGTTGTAAAGAGCTTTTGTGATCCTCTTATCCTAACATATAAAGTAGGGCTTGTTTAACATGAAGAATATGTTCTTTGCCTTCTTCTCACTGTAGTTCAGTGCAATATTTTGTCAACCCGCCATCACAATGAACTATTTGATGTCTTCAGAGAAGCTGACAAGCACATCAACAAAATTTACTGTGGTCTTTTTCTTTTGCCATAACAAGAGACATAATGGCTGAAGTAGCAGTTTGTCAATTCAAGATATTAAAGACTGAAAACCATTATTAGTAGTATTTATTATTTCAATCCAAATTTGGTTTTCAGCTCTTAATACTGTTCAGACTGGCATTATCAGTACTGGTAAATAACGCACCGTTTTCTTATTCTCGTGGCTGCTTGCGGGCAGCTGTTTTCTCCTTGCCATTAATGCATTTTCCCTTTAGGAGCAAATATAGTAAGGAAGAAAAACAGAATGACCTTGTACAGGATGTAGCGTAACATTGCAGGGTAATAATGGTTTCTATTGTTAGCAAGATTTTAGTGCAGGAATGCATTTAGGCAGTTCATTAAATATTTACAAAACTTGGCAGACTGGAGGGGAAAAAAGGGCAGGGGCTACGGCAAGGCAGCAGAAAAGAACTTGGAAATGGTATTTTTGGCTCCCCATCAGAGACCAGAGATCTGCCCCAGGCGTATCTGCTGGGTAGGAAAAGGACAAGGCAGGAGTGCAGGGAGGAAAGTGCTCCCACTGTTCCCTGCTGCAGCTATGCTGCTGGATGCTGCCTGGATGGGAACTCTCTCTGATTCCCATCTGCAGCTCCCACCACATGAGTCTGGGGAGAAATCTTTGTTCTCTTCATTTCCAGGAGCCAATGAAGAAACTTCAATAAGTTAAGGTGGTTATTTTCTGAAGATCAGTCCTCCAGTCTGGTGTTTTGGTTTATGTAATCCTGGAAGCCATTTCTTTTCCCACTCCAAGTGCTCCTCTTACATGGGTTTTTCATCCTGCTTTTTCTTCTTCTACAGAGAAGCATACGTTAGTGCAGATCTCAGAATAGTTGCATAAGGTTCCTTATTCTTGATGTCTATTCTAATAATGTCTATTCTGAAAGAGCCATGTCTATTCTGCCCTCACCATACTGCGCTCCCCACGATGCCCTCATGCACGGACCTCACCATGCCCCTTTCACCCAAGGGCCCTCACCGTACTGTCCTCACTACGCCACCTTCTCAGCACGGCTGTCACCATGCCTCCTCCGCTCCGGTGCCCTTGCCATAGCACCCTCCATACATTGCCCTCCAACCATCACATTTTGACTCAGGCATTGTTACACTTAATAAAGGATGCATGGACCTTTCCAATTGCTGTGTTGCTCTAGAAAGAAGTTTTGCTTGTTTCCCAAGACCCAGCATGTAGCAGATAGTGCTTCAAGTGGTTTGTGGCTGTAAAGTGTTTGACCCATCTCAGTGAAGTACTTTTGCTCGTCATCATTCCTTTTTTTTCCCTTTTTACCCTTGACTGGACTTGAGGAAAAAAAGTAATCTTTTTTGTTACTTATTTTCAAAGCCAATTTAGAATTTATTTTTTTTTTTAATGAGAGAAGCCATGTGAATTTATCAAAATTGCTGTTAACAAACCACATGTTTTATTTTTGAACTAAGTATTAAAAATTAATTAGAAATTTGCATTTTATTCTATCCTAACTCATTATAGTTGCAGCTATTTGCGTTACTGCAGAAAGAAGAGGACTTCAGACCTTAGTCCCCATGATATCCTGCCTCTGCGCAACTTAAAGCTTCTTTACAGTAGTGTGATTACGAGAACCATACTCAAGGTTAAAAGCTCTGAGTGTTTCCTTTTAAAACACTCAGAATTCTCCTTCTGCATCCTAGACTATCGGATACCTTGCAGCAATCCTTATTTCATAAGACAGCATTATAAGAAATGGATTTGAAGTGTTGAACATTCCCCCAAGTTCATTAAATATCCCTGTGGCAGGATTGCTCTTTCAGATGGTGATGTTCAAATTAAGCAACAGAACATTCAGAAAAAAAACCAACCTGGGCTGGCCAATTGAAAAATGTAGGCTCTTTAGAAGTCCCTTCCTTTAAGAAGTTACTCTCTTTGGGGGTTTTGCCCTCTCTGGTCAGTGGAGTAAATAGAAATGAGGAAGAATGGCCACATCGCAGCAACTCCCTTGGCAAGCCCCCAGGTTAAGGGAGAACAAAGGGAGAGTTAGGTATTGAAGTTATTCTTCCTTATCATTTGCTATATTGCAGGGGATAAAACTTTTTATTTGCACTCTCAGTATTTTGAAGTAATGTATGCTTTTCCTTCCCACACTCAAATGCACTACATCTCCTCCACTTTCTTCATCTGCTCTGTTGTGATTCTGTAAAGTTAAAGAAAAGAAAACAAAAAGGTTAGATTTTGTCAGGACAGCTGTACTGTCTCTGAACTCCTGCTGCTGGTAACTGTGTTCACCCATGCCGAGTCTATTTCTCCCAGTATTGATTCCATTATTTTGTTATGGATACAAATGAGATGAAAACCAGTTTATACTGTAAGCAGGATTCATAAATGTTTGAATGTAGCTCCTACTATTTCTCCTGAATCTACTTCAAGTCCACTGCTTTTCCCAAATATTCTGGCAGCAACAGAATTTCTTACTGGGTTTTCTAGCATCTTGGATTTAGATTGGTTAGCTCACTATAATTCTTTATTCAGGAAGAGATATATGTGCCAGGATTTAAGGCAGGATCTTTGAGGTACACAGGAGATTCAGATTTATTTCACCTGATGCATGCAACTTGGGACTCCCGGGTATTATGTACTCCTTCCCAAAAAAGATTACATTATCTTCAAGAGATATCTAACAAATATGTTCCACAAGACTGCAGCAAATGATTCAATGTCCTCATAGGCAAAAGGAAGTAAGTTGTCATTCTCAGCTGCCCTTCTTAGAAAGACAGGTTCTCTGTGTCCCCTTATACACCATGAAAGGGATGAGTGGAGGTGTCGTGGCACCAGTCTTTATGAGTTTCAGTTCTGCTCCTGATCTCTAGGTCTTTTTCTACCTTGACTAGAGGGTTTCTTTAAATTTTCATAACTTGACAAATATTTCACACAATAAAATAAATAAATAAATAAAAGCAGCTGAAGCCTGTGTAGTGATTCTGAGAGTTGTCATGGTTGTTTAAAGTGGCCTTTTTCACCTTTGTGGATTTTAATACCTTCTCCCACAGTACTAAGTGGATCTATTAATTCCCCATCACTTTTCCTCTGAGGTGGTTAATACACTTTTCATGCTGTAGTGTGTGGTTTCACTTTTCACTACACTTGTTTCTAATGGCTTGCAATCACTAGCTCCTATGTTCCCGATATTCTTGCAGTGAGGGGGGATAAATGCTCTTTTTGTGTCTTGTTGTCTTTTGTTGATATTACTAGACAATAAATTCCTTTTCAGCTACTGTGATAGAAAGGCAACTAATATATGTTGAGCAACAGATATACTTAAATCTTTTAATAGATTACTGTGTGATTTTGCCAGAGTTATGATGTGATTTACCAGCTAAGATCAAGAGCAGATATCCCATTTCTGTATCACATGACCACTGCCAGGATAGACAAACCTGAATTTACTTGCCTCTCTCTTGAGCCAGTGTTGGCAACAATAGAGCATATGGGAAGGGCTGTGAGGACATCAACTACAAGGACAACTACAAGGTTGCAAGGACAACCCATCCAAGAAAAAAATCACTGTCTCTTTCCCTCCTTCAGGTACCCTCTCTGAATGCAAATAATTTAAAGCTAACCCCTCTGCTTTAGTCCTTTTTAAGTGGGATCCCCACATCACCTCTCTTCCAATGTCACATACTTTTCTGCACTTTTTATTGCTACTATTTTGGGAAAATCATTGAGGAGGAAGAGCTAAGAAAAGCCCGCAGGAGGGACGGGTGTTTTGTTTTGATTAATACTAGGACAGCAGTGTCAAGCTATTCTGTAACACTTGAGTGGCATTTGTTATTCATGGATCCTCCATTTTAGAATAAAGAATACAAAGCATGGAGCAGGGGAATTATGCCCTCACAGTTGTACAGTGGCAGAGGCTGATTTATTGTCTCCTGGCCCAGGCTGCCTTTCCAGATTCATCTAGCATTAACTAATGGGGGTGGAATTTATTATCAAAAGAGCTGAGTAATTGTACATAACGGGTGATTTTCTCCATGAAACTGTGAAAAATTGAAAATTTGCAAAATGGCTTATTTTTAAATACTATCATTATTCTTTAATTTATTTAGCCATATGCATCAGTGTTTCTCAGTAATTGCTCAAACAAGCACAAATAATTAAGGAAGAAGACAATAAAACCATAAAAAGAACCCTAAGTAGTACAGATAAGCTTTCAGTGATGCTTTCAACCTACTGGAACAGTCCTCTGAAAGTGTTTCACAGCTCATTCTCCATCCTGGCTGAGGATTCAGCAGCTCACAACAGAGGGCTCCATAGAGCTTAGCCCGGGTGAGAACTGGCTTGTGGAAGGAGTGGGATGGGCTCTGCTGGAATATGCGTGGGGGAGTCATCCTTTCCCATACTTCTGAGGGCACCAACTGATACTGCTGTGAACTCCCCAGAGAAATCTGAAGATAGTTTTCTTCAGAGATGATCTCAGAGAAGGGATGTGGCACTTAATGGTTTAGCTAAAGGAGAATAAACCCAACTGTGTTTAAACCTATTAAAATGGAAGAATAATGTGATACATCCAAATAAATTCATTGACATTGTTCAAGTTCTCTGTATACCCACACTCTCAATTTAAATATTGATTCACTATTTCATTGATAATCAGTGTTGTGGCTGATATGGTAATTGGTAAGTGGCATTTATGAAAATTACATAAATGTTTGGTTAGTGGGAGAAAATATCCTTTGCTGGGTGCGTCTGGGTGGTGCTGGGTGTTGCACTTTCAGTGAAGTTTGCTATAAGCATCAGAACAGCTTCTGGGCATCCTGGTTTTCCTCAGTTGTGATGAGGAAAAAATGACTCTACCATTGCTCCAGCTGACATTCCCCTTAACCACCGGTGTAGCAAAAGGTGCAGCGTGTCTCTGACTACCCTTCATGATTCATTTCATACCCATGGTCTTATAAGCCATTTGAACCTTCAGTTCAGTATCATGAACAAACACTAAAAAGGACAGAAAGAGCTTCCTGGTGCTAACAACACATTCTTTACGTAGCTCAAATTGATTTATTCAGGTCAGAAATCAAAGACAGTTTCATTTCTGAAGTTGGCAAGGTAACTATTAAAGTTTAAAAACTTCATAGCCATGAGTACCTTAGCAATCGTACTTCTGTCTGAATATTTTATGTACTACATTTATAAGTGACAACTAAGATCGTGGTAACTGAAAGAAGTAAGAGTGGAATATGTTTCTTACTATTATTTCAGTTGTGTCTACTTCATGCATGCGGCAACATTTTGCGTATTGTCACTCTCATTGCTTTTCCTTCAGAAGCACCTAAGCTGTGATTTTGGCCCTGTTTCTGTGGGTATTTTGCAGAACAGGAAGAGGGAGAAGAGCACTGGAGAAAAATTTGAAGAGCTCTTATTATGTCTATACAAATGGGTAGTCTGAGTAGATGGACTAAAATTGCATGTAACCCATTTTTTAAAAGAGAGTAATCTTGCATGACTTTCCTTTTTGATTTTGCTGAGGTCTGGGGAAATGTAGATAAGAATAAGTGAGAAATAAAAGATAATTATGTATGCTTAAGGAGTTGTCGGTCTTTTGTTAGACAACAAAATAATCATGAAGAACTGTACTTTGAAAGAAATCCTGCTATATTCTTCATGAATATTTATGCCATTTTATCATAGCATGGCATTTTTTTACCACTGTGATTTTTTTTAATCAGTATTAGTAGTAATAGTAGTAGTAGCAGTAGTAGTAATTTCTTGCTAAAATAGTTAATCACGTGACAGCTTCCAGAATACCAGTTTATTGTAAAGATAACATGAGTAGCTAGGTATCTAGTACTAAAAATACAAATTCAATACAGAAAGAACTGGATTAAAAAAAAAAAAAAAAATAGACCAATTCATTTTAGCGCAGGTCATTGTAATGCAATGTAAAAAAATCTGCAAAGTGCGATATTTTTTCATATATGAGTGGAAATGTGCTTTAACCTCTTGTATTTCTCAGTTATTGTCCAGTAACCACGAACAACATTGATTTGTCTTCCAAGCCAAAATGCAGCTTTTCTTATACTTTGATTTTCTGGCTCCATTCAGGATCAGAGACACAATTTTTTCTGAATTTCCTGTTGAATTACAAAGCAAGAAGAAGAAAATCTGTTCTTGTTCATGTCCAGTATCTGCTTTACAGACCTTTGTGTCTCACTGTGAGCCCAGAGACTGCACTATACCTACAACTGTCACAAGAAGAATTAGGTTTACACTGCTCTTACTAGGACAGATGCTCCCAGGTCAAAAGTTTCAGACTTGTTCAGAAGGGATATCTGGCTCTACAGATAGGATTCAGAGATCTTTCTTACTTCTCTGATGATAAAAATGCTGTTTCAGCTTGCTTTTCATAATTAACGCATGCTGATTTTTACAGCACGTGGTGTTTAAAATCCCTAAAGGACCCAAGAAGGTGCTGACTGTCCTCTGAGATGTGTTTCATGATCTCAGTCTCTATATGGAGAGCCACAAATGCAGGCTTTTAGTCAAAGGGATCAGTGTTCCCTATCATTATGGGCAGATCAGTCAGTAATTTTGCTACTAATGCAGACATCAGCATTTTGATATGGAGAAGGTAATGGGTATAATGAGTACTGGCGCTTTCCACTATGTAAACAATAGTGAGTAAATGTATTACTTGCACTGCCTAATTTTAATTTAGAAATGCATTAGAGCAGTTCTTACCCTACTCCAATTTGAATTCTGATTGAATAGCATCAACAATGTATTTTGTATTTTGTGTATTAATTAATTTTCTTCTCTGTGCCACAGTATTCCAAAACAGATAGGCATCCGGGGCCTATTCTGGACAAAGTTATGGAGTCTAGTTTTTCAGGCCCTCAATCATTCCCAGAGGCCTTGTCTCCTGACAGAGGAACCCAGCCCATCAAGCAACATAGGTAAGCAAATAGCTGTCTGATGGGAGATCTGTCAGGCTGCCAAGGGATGTCGTGCTATCTGTGCAGGATTGTTTTGCGCCACGACTAGGAGAGATGCTGAATGGTATGGTACCAACAAAGCTTCGTCCCACTCATTAAACAGATGCCCAAGCATTTTCTTAGCTGCAGATAGAAAAGGCTCACCACCTTTATCTGTGTTTTGTAAAAGTTCTAGAGGAGGCATTTAAAGATGCTATCCAAGCTGTAGGTGCAGACCAGTGAATGAAACAACTGTAGTTTGAGAAACCATTAAAATCAAGACCTTCCTTATCAATGTTCCCGAAGTTAATGACTCATTTGCTGCAGAAAGTCACCGTTGCAAACTTTCAGCCTTTCTCATGGATGTTTCTTTAAACAAGTAATACTTTAAATGAATAATGCCTTATTTGTGAACACATGGTAGCCTTTGAAAACTAGTTTTTAAAGAGTTTAGAAGGTTGTTTCCAAAAGGAGGAAAAGAGGAAAGGCATCCGTCACTGGATGGCATTTAGATTAGAATTCTGCTTATAGCCTTTTTGGCTGAAAAAGAGTGCAGATGCTTCATTATGGGACTAGAAACCAAACTGATGTCTGGTATAAGCAATAGTGTTGGTGGAATGACAGTGGTAGTGTCTGGTCCACAGCACACAGAAAGAGAAAAAAGGCTGAGAAAAATGAGTTCAGATAGATAATCTGAAGGAGAAGACTTATTTCTTAAAAGCATAATTTACAAAAATTATTAAACAAAAAAGTCTGTGATTGCATGAGAATGTTTGCTAGCATCTGTAGTACTTGGTGAATTTTCATTGCAGTCCCCAAGTCAGCTGCGTGTTCCTTCTCTTTTGAATGCCTGATTTGCTTAAAATACCAAAGTGCAAGAAGGGATATTTGGGCCCTATCTGCATTTACCTTACTTAAGCCTTTAATTTGACATGAAAAAATAATGCCAACTGTCATGTCAGATCCATTTCTTACAGCTCCTTCCTTATTATACGGAGATTTTCAAAACATGCCTAATAATCTTACTGAGGATAGATGAACTACGGAACTGTTGCCTAGAATACTTTCCGCAGAAGTTCAGGGTGGGGAATTTTATCTCTGTTTAGTCAAAAGCTGAAGTTCAGAACAAACACAGTGATGTTCCCTTCCCTTTAAGAACGTGATTGTAATAGCAAAGTTTGAAATCTTTTAGGAGCTGTATCATGACATTGCCTAAGCTTAAAAATGTGGAAATAAATTGAAGACTGAAAATATTTCTTCTCTTTATGAATGTCACTTAAAATAAAAGCTGAATGACTCTCTAGGCTCCCTGTTTCCCATAGGGAAATTACAAAATAAGCCACGCTGAATTTACAGTGCACTAATGCAGAATCCCAGATTGCTCATTTTAACACCTGCACACACAAAATCTCTCTTTCCCAGAAAAACAAAACAAGTCATCTTACTTGCAGATGTCAAGCACCAGACTATCTTAAGAGACTTTGCTTCAGAAATGTTGTAAGATATGTTATGAATAGCTTAATTTATAAAGAATTCTTTTTGTAGTTTTATAACTTAAGATTTATTATACAAGACCCTTGCTTCAGAAAACGTACAACAGACTTCAACATTTAAGACTAATGAGGCTGTCTCTAATTTATGCACCTTGTGATGGCTTCCTAATTTACTTTGTTTCTTTAGTTTCTGAATATTTCTAAATGATATAAGCATGGCCAAATGAGGAAAATTTTTACTGGGCTACATTTTGTCTTAGACATTCCTTCCTTCCATTTCAAACCTGACATGAGCCTGGAAAAAGCAGCTCTGTGGGTTCTCTGTTTTATGCTGTTGTTAAACATATCGTTGTATTTTCATTTGCTATGGAAATATTTTGTTCCACATCCAGACCTGTTTTCTCTGCTGCTGTTTTCAAGGGCACTAATGATGGGCGATCATCTCTTAAATTCTGGAGCTACCTGTTTCCATTTCCTAAAACCAATACAATTTTGGCCTGGCAGTAAGACTATCAAGGTCATTTAGAGTTGCTGAAATTTGGCTGACAGAGATCGCCTAGTTTTTTCTCTCATAGAAATAGAGAATAACAATTTTCTGTCTCTACCACCTCAGCCGCGTGCAAAGAATTACTGCAGAAATTGAAACGAAAATTTGAATCTCTACTGAATCTTATTCCTAAAATATTTTTCCTGTATTATGCACTGTTATTGCAGTAAAAGGATTTTACATGATCTGCTTGCATATGTAAAACAACTCAATACTGTCAGAACTGGAAAGTAACAAATATGTTTAATCAGTGAACTTCTGTAAAGTATACAATGTGCTCAAGAATTCATCTCAGATTATCTGTTGCTTTTAGTAAGAAGAAAACCCATACTGTCTTAATTTCTGATAGAAACAAATTAGAGTTTTGTTAATTATGGAATTGAATTGTGAACCCTTTCTTGATAATTAGTCATCCTGACTTCCATTCATTGATTCAATCATCATTGATTTTAGAGGGATTCATTTCATGGAGTACCATGATGAAAGCCATACACAGAGGCTTTCATCCTAGAGCAGTTGTGGAATCTTACAAATAAAATGCCAAAATAGGATAAACTTACTCTAAAATTTAAAATAATTTGTTTGCATTTTTAATGAATGAATGTTTAACACAATGAAAACCATGGTAAAACTTTTTTTTTAAATTATTTTTTCTTTAGTAAGCATTTTACTCTTTATGCTCCCAATTTAATAGTTGATTCAGCTTAAATTAAAATAGAGAATAAGTTAAAGTTATTCTGTAAATAAGGCTATTGACTTTCAAATAACAAGTAATCATAGTTTCATAGAATGGTAGGGGTTGGAAGGGACCTCTGGAGATCATCAAGTCCAACCCCCCTGCCAGAACAGTAACACCCAGG
The DNA here is from genome assembly GCA_033439905.1 of Ceryle rudis. Lineage (NCBI taxonomy): Eukaryota > Metazoa > Chordata > Aves > Coraciiformes > Cerylidae > Ceryle > Ceryle rudis. Next base: position 20,349 of record JAAGNO010001509.1, on the reverse strand, counting down.
GCAGGCCACACAGGAACAGAGCCAGGCAGGGCTTGAAAGTCTCCAGAGCAGGAGACTCCACAACCTCCCTGGGCAGCCTGTTCCAGGCTCTGTCACTCTCACAGTGAAGGATTTTTTCCTCATGTTGAGGTGGAACTTCCTGTGTTTCACCTTCCTACCATCACCTCTCATCCTATCACCGGGCATCACTGACAAGAGCCGGGCCCCTTCTACTTGACACCAACCCTGCAGCTATTTGTAAACATTGAAAGATCCCCTCTCAGTCTTCTCTTTCCCAGGCTAAACAGGCCCAGGGCTCTCAGCCTTTCCCTAGAAGAGAGGTGTTCCTGTCCCCTCATCATCCTCGTAGCTCTCTATTGGACTCTCTCTAGTATTTCCCTGTCCCTCTTGAACTGGATAGACCAGAACTGGACACAGTACTCCAGATGTGGTGTCACTAGTGCAGAGTAGAAGGGGAGGAGAACCTTCCTCAAGGTTCTTTATGCACCCCAGCAATATTGATAAACTAAAGCATCTAAAATGTAATGGCAGAAGAAGCCTGAAAGGGTGAATGTGATAAGGAATAATAAGGAATAATAATAATAAAGGATAATAAGGAATCTGACATTCTGAAGAAAATTGCTAAAAAGAATGCATAAAAGGAATGAAGTGTGGGGAAACTATACCGCAGAGGGCAAGATGTCATGCTTGAAGTGAACATTTCCAGGAATCACTGAGAGTTAAGAATTAATGGTAATCAATAGTTCTTGCTGTGTAAAGGAAAGGAATACAGGAAGAGTCAAAGCTGATGGTGTGACAGAGATAATATATGAAGCAGGGCAATCCTTAATTAATATACTTAATTTTTCAGTTAGGATATTTGAGGACAAAGTTAGAATGGGAATAGAATCAAATGTATGGAAATAGACATTACTATTCCACTAGTCAAAGTGGAAGTAAATCAAAGCCCTCAAGTCCAGATGGTATGGTTAATCTTGATCAAAGAAGTCTGGCTCATGAAATTTCAAATCCGGTAGCAAAATCTATCAAAATGGGAGCTGTGCCATGTGATGATGGAATAGCAAATGTCATATTTAGGAAGAGGAAAAATTTACTGAAGAAACTGAAAACCTGTTACGTTGAATTAGACTAGTCAAGGCTTTAGGACAAATGTGGGGGAAGCAGGTTCTTTGGGTAGATATCAAAATGGTTAAAAATTGTCATATCTTCCAGCAGCAATTTCTGCAACACTACATTTACGACTTTCTTTGTATTTGAGCCTCAGTCAATGTTTGTTGTCACGTGTCAAATGCCTTTAATGGGAGAAAGCAGGAAGAGGCAGAACTATAATGCAGATGCATAGAGGTGGTTAAAAGGGGGTTAATAAGGTGTTACATTAAAAAGGTAATTGCTGGGCTGAAGACATTCATCAGTGGAGCACTAATGCAGCTCTCAAAGAATTTGTCAGCATTGGGACAATTTTTCTTGAATGCTTTTGTGCATGACTTGGCACAAAAAAGTTGGAACATACTGAAAAAATAGTTACAGTACAGATAAGACTCTAGATATGAATAATTAACTGGATAACTTTAAATAGTGACCTAACAGATTGAAGTTTGGCAGTACTAAATACAAGGTAAAGCATTTGGGAGCTTACAACAAAATTTAAGAAATAAATGAGGAAGAAAAGTTTCAGTTGGTCAAAGGATAACCAAGTCACAAAGCGATGCAGCAGTGCAAAAAAATAAATAGGATGAGAGGCAGTATTAATCAAGACATTTCCATCAGAAAGAAACATCAAAGCCACTTCATGACACACATCACTTCATTTGAATATAGCATGAGGATATGCTGTTATCTCACCTGATTAAAATGGCCTCCTGATTACTATGGACTCACATTGCATTCATGACCTAATATGAGGAATGAACAATCTGTGTTTTATAGAAAGTATTAGAGAGTCTGTCTTGTTTCAGTCTTCAGTTCAGAAGACTGAAAAGAGGATATGACTGTGGCTTATCAATACATCAAAGAAAGTATAATGAGAAGACCTATTTCAAATGAAGGAGTATGGTGGCACATATGGCAAATAGACATATACTCATCATAAATAATTTTAAACTGAAAAGAAGCCCTGAAGTTTTCAATATAGAACAACTTTCTGGAGTAGTAGCCTGGGTATCATTGTAGTTTTAGGGTAGAGGATGATCAGTGCTTTACAGGGAGTATATGATGAAGTTATGGCAGATGATTAAACTCAGTGCCACTGAGATACCTTTGAATGCTGTATTTCCTTTTCCTATTGTATGCCTCTGTCTGGTGGAACCAGGATGGTGACCAGATGATACAGGTAGCGTTGAAGGATTTATGGAGAGCTGCAGAGTTTCCAGTCAGCCCCAGCACATGCTATTCCTGGATACATGAATATATAATGGAAGCAACGAAGCTTCTATTGCAGAAATAAAGGGTAGATTTGTAGGTATAGGCTGCTGCTGGAAAGTTTCTCCTATATATGTGAAGGGAGAAAAGAGTTTTGCAAACAGCAGGCTACAGTCCCACTCCATCACCTGGGCTGAGAACCTGACAATGTGCAACAGTTCATAAACACAAGCTAGGAAACAAATTGTGCCATTGTAGATGAGATGTTTTCCTAGACAAAGATACAGGCAAGTGGTGTTTAAATGCTTGGGGTACAGGATGCTATAAAGAAAAAAAATGAATAAAACTATTAAGTTCAATTCTCTTATGGCAATGCTTTTTTTTGGTTTTTTTTAATAATAATCTTACAATTTTAGTATTCTTTTAATCACATACAGCTTTGTTGAAATTCCAAACATTATGCTGTCTTTCTACCTTTGGAGAGCCACCTATAACACAGGTTCCAACAGAGATGCACTCCCTGTCTGTTGTCTCGTTCTTGTAGACTGACAAAAGGGCTTCATGATACAGCATTGCTTTTGTTGCATGGTATTTATTGAGAGATGTTTATATATATATATAATAGATCCTTTTTATTAAAACTGAAAATCAATTGGAAGCCTTAATAATTGGTCTGGACAAATGTTAGCAACAAATTGTCAAACTTAGCCTAAAAAATGTGGCTTCTAGGGAACATCAGAAGATACTGTCTATCTGGCAGCTAGCTCTGTATTTGGGGTATGTATTTACTTTTTATATCTTGCAAGGACTAAAACCATGTCTTTAACACTAGCGTTTGCATCTTGTGATCAGTAGCTAATACAGTATGTAATATAGTATGCCTCTCTGTGTATCTTTTGCAGGTACAGACCCAGGGTATTTGCACTCAGTTTTAGAACTTTCCTTCATCCCTCAACTTTGCATCTTTCTTTTAATGAATTACAATCATGAAAAAAAGGGGAAGAATAAGTAAAATGGATATACACACAACCATGGTTCTAAGGACTATTTCTGTAGCTCCCTTGTGCTTATTAAAAAAGGGAAGGATTTGGGATCCCGTCTAAAGTTTTAATAATTTGTCATCCTCTTGTTAATGCTTTTCATGTTCCTGTTGACAAAATTACTTCTGAATGTGTTCATAATGTGATGTATAATCAATTCTGTTTAGTAATGAACTAAAAAGTAGTACAGGAGGATTCCCAGAGTTACTGTACATTTACTATAATTCTTCTCTTTTTCATGAACACAGTTAACTGTGCTTGGGAGTTGAGTATGTGCCTTGAGAAGAGAGTATTCCACCTGCTGAGATAGACTTTTTTTACTCAATTATTCAACCTAAAGAAAATTTTCACAAAAAAAACCAATTTGCAACACTGAATCCCAAGGTCTTAATTAACTTTAGAGATGGTGGAACTACTGCTTTCAAACCATTAATTCATCAGAACTGTGTTTCTCCTTAGTTTATACATTCCTTGTCAACTAGTTCAAGCATATTCTGTTTTTTTGTTATTCTGGTGTAATTGAGCAATAGATTTCAAAGGTATACCTGCTACAAATTTCCTTATTGGCCTGTATTATTGAGCACCTTAGTAACATGGGCTCGTTTCTTTTACCTGGTTAGACTGGAATACAAAGAGGAAGAACCTGTAATGGTGCATAAAGGAGGAAAAAAAAACCCTTAAAGAAACCTGAAAAGTACTGTTTGCCTCAGAAAGAGAAACACTTCATGTGAGCAATAGAGCAGAAGCCTGAGAGGGACTCATTTTTGGAGGAAGGGTATGCTCACATTCATAGTAGTTTTGTGGAAAAGTAAAAACTTCATTATGATGGAGTTACTGTTTCATAGAGCTTTTAACAAAAAATGTTGCTATCTTGTCTTTGGCACTTCAAGAAATGAGTGTTATCTTGCAGCTGCATTCTCTGTCCTGGTCCTTCTTAGTGGGTTTTTTTCCATTTTCCCCTCCTTTTTTTCCGTCGCAAGTGTTGAAGGAACAAGAACCTCCCATGAGCAACAGTTTGGTTGCTTAAGATCTATTGGTGCTGGAGCAGCTGTGATTGCAGGACAATGCTGGCACGTGCCAGTCTAACCAGCCCATGCATCCATCTAGTGTTAGGTGTAGCAGTGAGAGTTTCAGTGCAAGTTGCGAGGTCATTTATATGGACCTTTGGTGCAGTTTATACTAATCATCTCAGGCATACCTGTATGTGTTGCAATTATGAAAGAATTGTTAATTCTTACAAATGCAGAGCTTTTATGAATTTCCTTGTGCATTTTATTAGCTGGGAGACCATGTGCTTTCATCAAATAAGGAAGATGTGCAAGGGCATCAAACCAGCCACAACTAAACAATGCCTTTCTAGTTCATCAGTTTGTTGACTTTTGTAGTACATTGATGAATATACTGCAGTGGATAAACTCTGAAATTCATTATCCATCACGAATTATTCATTCAGCTGCATCTTTTAAGATCCCCTGCTGTAATAATCCGAGCGTTCTGAGCGGAATTTGTCAGTTGTTTTGTGATGTGGTAGTGTTACTTTACAGAATATGAACTGTGATTCACAACTTGAACTCAGCCTTCAGAATTGAAAGGCTTCAGTTTTTTCAAACAGTTTTTTTGCAACCTCCTTAATAGCTAAGGAAAAATCTATTTAAGGAAGCCTTGAGAATCCTTGAGGGAGTGCTATTGCTGTGGGTTATTGATCTTTGCAATTAAAAAGCACCAGGAAAGTAAAGTGTGGAAGAGAACAGAGCAGAGACCATGATGAAACACTACTAGCCTGAGCAGTGGGATAGCGACTGTTGAATTTATTTCTTACAGTTTGACTTTGGGGAGAAAAGTTTGGTTTTAATGGAAATGTACACGCCAAGAAAATTTGCCCAAGATACTTGGTGCAAGCAAGAATTGCTATGGGAGTAGATCTGGCCCTAACTATAAATAAAGTTCCCACTAGGTATAAAATGCAGATTGCTTTTAAGTCGCATTATAATAGGGAAAGAGAAGCAAACTTATCAAAAGTCTTTTGCATGGATGAATCGTATCAGAAGTTGAAATTATTCACATAACCAAAAATAATACCTCTTAAAATGCATCTACAAAACCTATACTAAAATATCATTAAGGATGTGACAGAATATTAGGTAATACATATGCATTTCTGAGACCCAGGAGAAGTCATGATAAATAGGAGTAGCGGGAAAATGAATAGTCAGTCACTCTGCGTGGTATTGTGACCCCTTAACAGTAGAAATAGGTTACGTCTTGCCTTAATTTTCTGTTCCCTTATTTTTGTATTAGCGACAGCAGAATTTATAGTTAATATACCAAAACTATGGATTCTAGATACCTTTTAATTCCTGCATGAAATGAAAAAAATCAATTCTCCTTACAAAATGCTACAAAAATATTTACAAAAGCAATTTTCTAGAAGTAAGTGGAAAACTATTGCTTGGTTTTATCATATGCAAGTTTGTATTACATCACATAAAGAAACAACAACATATTTATCAATGTATACAAATAGAAAACAATCTGTATATAAAACAAGAATAAAAAAGTATAGAAAAGAAATCTTGTTCAACAAGGAGAAAACTCATGTCGTAGATGGTTTCTTCAAGCTGCAGTTCCTAAGTTTCTCTTCTATTCCCTATTTAGCCCCCCCCCCCAATTTCATGTTGTTGTATCAGGGAGCAGCACCTCATAGGCTGATAGATGATATAATGGGCTCTCAATCTGATTTTGACCTCAGCTGTAGGTATGATGGAACTGTGCTGTCTCTTTATCCTGTCTGAGGAGTCAACTCTCTGTAGCAGGATTATGGTATGCAGCATGGAAAGAAAGAAGCATCTTTCATCAAGTACAAGAAAACATTTAATATACCAGGCAATTATTTCCATACCTAGGAGAGAGGTGATGTATTAAATATGGCATAAACAGCAGCTAACTATGGATTATAGTATTACATTTCCATAGAGAATTTCTACTGACATCATAGACTGCCACAGCAGGGTTTATAAAACAGTAATCCGTGTGTTATTAATCCTGAGTCTTTACTTGGCAGAAGTTTACACTTTTGGTGTGATAATTCTTACTGTACTCTTGGTGTTGTTCCTAGAAGTCTCTCTTCATGCTGCAGCCCAGGCCAAAAAAGTGGGATGCTACATAGAAATGCCTTTCGGAGGACTCCTCCCTTACCACGGGGTAGGTTCAATGGAATTACAGGACCAGCATATCAACAGCTAGAAGAGTCAAGGATCACAGACCAGGACACAATACCTTGTCACGGGTAAGTAATAACATAACTGAAGTGACCATGTTTGTGAGTGGCTGCTCTTTTGTGGTTAATATGCTTTCCCATTACAGTCCTTCCAACTTTGTTGTAGTGTACTGTGGACCCAGGGTTTATAGTGTTGAAAGCAGAAGAATGTTTTCAGCGTAATGGCTCTTCAAAGGTAACAAGTTTTTATTTGGCTGGCTGCTCTTTTTAAGCCTTTCAAAGAATGAGTGACTAGAACAAACTGTAAGTGATTGGCAGTGTTACTCTAGATAATTGATGTTTTTTCCTACTGGTGCCATGATGTTCTAGTAACTTTTGCATAGCATTGTTTTCTTCCATTAGCTCTGGACAAATAAGAGAAAATAATTCCAACTTTCATGGGTTTTAAAACAAATCAATATACATTGCAAAGTGTGTTTGCTGTAGACTGAAGACTTGATCGCTTTGCACAGGTTTCTCTCTGAAAATGCACAAAGAATACAACATTTTTCCTTTTTTAATTCAGCTTATTAGAATACTGAATGTAAGTTCCAGATGTACGTAGGGTCTGAATTTCAGAAGTGCTCCTGAGCGCCAGCAGCTGCCTTTGAAGTCTCTTGCAATTACTGAGGTATTTTGCAAAATATTTACATATCCCTATAGATTTCCTAAGACTTTCCAAAATATACACAAACATATTATATGTAAAACCAGAAGTGATGTCTGGAATGGAATAAAACAACACCAGTTTCCACTGGACACGTGTAAGTCACAGCTAAGTGCAGCGAAGTGAACAATTCCAATGTGAGACAGCAGCTGTACGGTTTTTGTACCGGAACTGGCTTTATAAAGTGCAGAACTGAGGACACTTAAAGTGTTTCATTTCCCATAGGGAAGAAAGGAGCTACTACCACTATCCACTCTGTCCTAGGAGGTGACAGCCACAAGTGCTGGCCAAGACTAAGCGTTGTTACACAGGTCTGTGGTAACAGCACACATTTACCCCTGCCCCTCCCTCACCACGCTTTCCAACCTGCTGCAGGATTGCCCAGGGTGGGGTACTCTGTGAGAGGGGAGCTTGGCTCACTAAGAGTTTTGTAGCTGAATCTAAAGACAGACCAAGAACAGGGCTTAGCCTGTGAAGGGAGAAAGCAAAGTGGCAAAAGGACTGGGTGTCTAGCGACTTCGTTTCAAAAGTACAAATTTGTCTGTACTTCTTTCATTGTTACTGTTTGCTTCTTCTGGGGAGTAACTTGTTTATTACTTCTTGCAGTAAATATGTTATTTCTTATTTGTGTGATAAAGTCTGTATAATTACTTAGGAAAATTGAGACTCAGCCTGCGTCTTTCAGGAAGGGTTGGATTTGAACAGCCTTACCTCTTTAATAGCTGTGGCTTGTAACGCAGGCTCTGGAGAGTGCTGCAGTCTCTTCCTAGGATGAGAAGTGAAATAGAAAACAGCAAAGCTGTCTTGTGGGTAGTTGTATTTACGCTTCTCTAGGAAATCAGTGTGATATTACACGTATCATCTTGAACAGGCCTGTACTTTAATTTTGCAGTTCTGCAAAAGGTTGATATTTGGACCAGACTGTGACCCCTTCTGGCCTCAATCCATGAAAGCACTTCATCTATATTTTGTGTGCTTGGAATGTCTGGAGAGTTAGTCCTTCCTAATACCTACTCTTAACAATAGACCTTTCTCTGAAGGAGTCCTCTGAGTGCATCAACAGGTGGTGTTGTGACAAGGAGTCAGAGCAGTCTGCGTATCCCACAAATATGATACCAGAAGTCTTCAACTGGTACCCATGGAAATGAATTTTTAAAATGTCAGTGTTAAGTGTGAAACCAAAAGTAATTATTGCAGTGTTTTACCACTGATGACTTTTATGAAAATAAGTCTTTTAAGATTGTCACAAAACTCTTGGCAAGTTATTTTGTGTGGATAGATTAATCAGTAATGAAGTAATCTCTTCAATATCTAAGTACACTTCTTGTCTCTGAACAAAAGTAAAAAATAATTTACTAATTCAACTTTATGTTGAATTCTTCTAACTTAGGAAGAGGTTTCCCCAACATCAGATGGCTTTTTACCGTCTATTTTACCAGTTAGATTCACAGTGTTGGTATTCTTATTAGATTTCCAGCCAAAATGTCCCCTGCAGAAGTTAAAACTCCTTCCTTTCTCCTCCCTTTTCCCCTCCATCTTTTTCTGTAAGGATGCACAAATCAAAGCGGTTTATCTCCCTAGTTCTGTCACCCTTCTGAAGTTCCATCAGCACCTCGGACAGAAGTTTGGTCAGATTTTGTATTTGATAGCAAAGAGGCTAATTTGCCCAATTAGTTTTTGGCTAGTCTTGTAAAAGTGCTCCTCTTCCCATCCCACATTGAGAAGAAAGCTTTTACTGCATTTGAGCACCAGATCTTGTTATTTGCAACGGGATCTAATATTTGTAGCGTTTGAGTAAAATACAGTTAGTACCAGATACTTAATCAGTATGCTTCTTGAAAGAGCTGAAGAATCTGCTTGAAAGGAGGACCTTAAAGAAGGCAAACCCTCCCTATGCCAGTCACATCTCAGAGACTGATTCAAGTCCCTTGAGGGTGTCACGAGTTCACACGCAGTTCAGTGGACAGTGGTTAGATCACATCCTTTCAGTGAGAGCTGTGGTGTGAAACATTAGAAGTAGTGCTTTATAGCCTGTGAATGTGTGCATATACACATATAGTTGTGTTTAAGTATGCAAGATTCATACCTACAGGTAGAAAATGGGGTGTGTATTTGTAGGTGTAGATAGGTGCTCACAAGGCTGAACCAAAGCTTGGTAAAGCCACTGAAATGGCTCCCATTCATCTTAATGGACCTTGGTGTCAGGCTTGTATATGGAACACCTATGGCAACAGGGCTTATAGCAAACCTATTGTTACTATGCCAAATAAAAACCAGTTTATATTTTAAGTTCTGATCCCTCCTGTCTGTCTGAAATACCGATTTAAGGGGGGCAGTAAAATCTGACCCCTTTCGGCTTCATTCTTTGATTTAGACTCTTAAACACTGTATGATTACAACCTAACTGTTGCATATTTATAAATGAGTTTCTTTTTTTGCTTGTTTTTAGGAAGAGGGTCAAGAGAGAGCAACACGTTGAAATACATGCACATGAGTGAATTTATTCAGACAAAATCATTTTTCACATACAAAAACCAGATACCTTTCTTAGGAGGAACGATAGTTCTGGGAAAGCTAATTATAGAAAAATGTAATTAAGATTCTTCAATTATAGGTCCAATTCTCAGTCTATTGAAAACAGCAGCAGTCTGGTGTCAAAGTAGAAGCATGGATCAGTTTGTAATTAACCAAAAGCTGAGTCTCACACGGTTTAGATTTAATATCTCTGCTAGTTTAATACCTTGTCTATTGCACACATTGTACGTGCGTTATTTCAACCTTTGAAAGCCCTGTGAGCATAGGGCAGAAACATGTAATTCTGGCATGAAGTTGGTGTGTCTACCTGTACTTCAACAAATATTATGGAAGTATGCCAGGCGTTGCATTACCTGTTATTGTTACTGGCAAATAGGTGTCAAAATACCAAGAATAATTGAATCTCTATTATGGAATTGGCAAATGCTACTGTTTTCTCACCAAACCCATTTTAATTCAGTCTTTTCTTGGTTTTGCTTATATATCATCCATATAATACATCCATTGCATGTGAAAATCATTAAAAACATTCACTCCCTTTGTTTTCAGGGTGCAGCCCAGAATATATTTAGGGCCTGAATTACCAAAAAAGGGAATAATGCAACTGATGCGATCTCTCCAGCTATAGTCGTTTGAACAATTATATAATAAGCAAAGGAAACAAGAATGGGCACAACCCAAAGGTCTGCACTGTTTTGTTTTCATTTATTTTTTTTTTAAATGTCCTCCCTTGGGAATACCATCCCTGATCAGTATTTCATTCATACTGAGTCTTGAAACCTGTTCTAAAAAGGCCCTCCATAAAATGGCTACAACTGTGCGTAAGTGTAGTGCAAATGTAATTAACCAAAAGCTGAGTTCCCAGCTGACTCAGATGTAAAACATAAATGCAGCTGTATAGCATGTACAAGAAGTTCTAGCACGTATCCATAAAAAAAAACCCCGCTTGCTCTATTAGTCCCCTGGGTCCTATTTCCCAAAGCAGTATCTCTTTCCATCAGAGAGCAGCAAAAATCACACCACTTCCTCCTTATTGCAGAGCTCCCAGCTGCTTTTTCTGGTCTTTTGGGGATGCCTGGAGAGTTTGTGTACAGGGGCTGCACAGAATTGCATGTGCACATGTGTAGGGGTTAATGTGTCAAGCAGTTGTACAAACACGGTGCCACTGTAGACGAGTTAATTACAAGTCAGCGGTGCTCTGTTGGAAATGAGCCTAAAGATACCTCCGCTTCTCTCTCCTGTCTGACAGCTCACCAGGAGGATAGACCCAAAGGAAGCCTTTCCAGTTAATTAGTGTTGTGTGCTAATACTGGACTATGGCTGTTCCATGCAATTCACTTTCTTTTCCTTAGTTCTCTTTCTGCTAATGCCAAAAAGTAGCAAGGCACATATGAGTAGAAGGATATCCCTAAGTGGATATCCAGTAGGCTTAGCAGCTTGCAGAAAAACATCCTTCAAGTCAGAGCTCAAAGGACCTGCTTCCACACCAGATCTAAATGTTACTTTCCTCACTCGTGGATAAAACATATTAGCTCACCTTGTTAAACAGCGATACGATCGCAAAGCTGATTAGAAAGAAAATATCTTCCGCTACTAAGGTGATGTCTGTGGTCCCTGCCAATCAGAACTAATAGATATAGTAACTCTTAGAGCACCAAATTTCTAGTAATACTACGTCTCAGATGAGAAACATTTTTTTTTTTTTTTTTGGTCATTGTTTCCTTTATTTTGTAGTTAATATTCTTTCCATTTCTGTTTTTCAAGTATTTCCTGTAAACAAAACCACTTTCTGATCAGAATAATGAATTTGGCTTTGGAAAAAAAATTACAAAGTCAGGAAAACACAGACATTTGCTCAAGCCCAATATATTAGCTCCATTATCTGGATGAGAGCTAAAAAAACCAAATCAGGTCAGCATTAGCAGTATGGAAAAAAAAGAAAGACATGTTTTTCAGAGGTACACTGCAGTCAGCTGCTTGTTTGAAGGGGAGCACAAACAATCATTTGTATGTAAACAAAGACGACACAACCATGTTTAAAAGTTCTTTTTTCCTGAACCTTTCTTAAAATAGCTATTTGACATTGAGAGTTTTGATGTTGAAGAAAGCATCAGTCCATTTCCCCACTTAGGAAAGTAGGAATCCAATTTCAAATTTAATTTCAAAGAAAATTAATAATACATTGTAACTCCTGAAATATTTTTAAAAGGAAATGTCATGCTTCTCATAAACTGGTGGGCAAAATGAGACTGCTGAGGGAAAAGCAGTAGTTTGCTACTGGCAGATCTGAGAATCAAACCCAGATCTCCAGCGTGCGATGTTTCCCCGGGGCCAGACTATTACTGAGTGCTCCCAGTGTGAGGGAAAAATGACATGCATCTTCCAGCACAGTTCACTGAATCTCATACAGCGTTCCTGCTTCCAGTTGCATCTGACTGCTTGATGTACAACAAAAACTTCTTTTTACTCTTTTCAGGTGTTCACCCAGTGGTTTAAAAATTCCTCAGAATACTTCAATAAATATGCAACTGCCTTCAAGAGAGACAACCCCTTATTTTAATAATGTGGATCAGAAGGACTTGGTCAGCTATTCATCTTCAAGGGCCAGCTCCGTTCCCATCATCCCGTCCGTGGGCTTGGATGAAGCCTGCATGCAAATGCAAAATGTTTCTGAAGTAACAGGCATCAAATGGTGCAAAAACTCCTATTCAGCTGAACTTGTCAACGTGAGTTCCCCAGTCAGTAATTGTCTTATAGCAGAACAACACGAAGTGAAAATATTGCTAGAAACTGTGCAGGAGCAGATTCGGATTCTGACGGATGTGAGGCGGTCGGAGGACTATGAACTAACAAGCACAGAAGCAGAGAGCAGCGCGAGTGAGAACACGGCCTTTCTGCCCATGAGCCCCATGGCCAAGTCAGAGCGAGAGGCACAATTTGTCTTAAAAAGCGAAACGCAAAGAGACTCGGTATTGACCAAGTGACTTTGTGAGGGGGTTGGGGGAGGGGAAACAAGAGATCTGTGCATTCGATGCTTTGCTAAACAGGAAGGGAGGAAATGGAATACAAATTATTTATATGCATTAATTTAAGAGCATCTACTTAGAAGAAACCAAATAGTCAATCGCCCTCATATCATAGTGTTTTTTAACAAAATATTTTTTTAAGGGAAAAGTTCCAGGAGGGATGAAGTGTACATCAGGTGCTTTCTAGGCAGGTCTACACATACAGTTTCAGTTACAGAGCGTTTTACCACAGTCCCGTTCAGCTGTCCAGAGGCTTAGGCTATGCATCTTTTTTTTTTTTTCCCCCCAGTAAAGACCAAGACCATTCTTAGATTCATTTCTGGTACCAGGACAGCACTGCGTGAGCTGCTGGCCAGGGATTCAGACCCTCAGGGGCACAGCCCAGTCCTGGTCCCCTCTTTCCCTTGCCTCTTGGTTCCAGGTTCATACCATGGCAACAGGCACGCAGACACCTGTCTCTGAGGTCTGGAACCTACTGTGGAATTGACAGTAAATCCTGAAATTGAGCCAGATGCTTAACTCTTGACCTTGCTTTAATGTGTCAGTCAAGTCAAGAAAGTCGATGGAAACACTCAGACGCTTTGGATTTGGCCAAGTGTGGAGTCGCATTGGGGTCTGTAGAGATGCAGTGGTCAGGAGCCTGGGGCTGCTCCATCTTCTGAGCTTTGCCTATCAGAGCTGCCTATCAGAGCTGCCTTAGTGGAGAGCAAGGAAGCGCTCAAGAAGTGCGTATTACAGCAGGTTTGGTTTTGGCTTTTGGTTTGGGGTTTTTCTTTGAGTGAGAACATTAACTCTGTTGTTCATTACCAACCCCTCAACATTTCTGAACTGTTATACTTTGAAGGCATTTGTAAGCTCTCAAGCAGACACTTCTGAGTGTGTGTATAATTTTTTTTTAACTTATTTTTTATTATGGGTAGTTCAGAGAAGCGTCTGGGAGATCCAATATGATAAAAACCCAGCTGATAAATGTCCATGCTGCTCTAAATTGTTCCCTCTTTCAGTTCTCCAGTCACTTTAATTAATGATGGCTTAGGCTTGTGAACTTCAAAGCTTCAACCCTGCAGATGGTTCAGTATGGGCGGACCCAGAAGCATGCACAGATCTGATTCTAATGGGGCTATATAAGAGCTGATGGTTTCCACCAAATCATTCCCTGCAGGGGATCAAGGCCTTAGAGAAGAAATGTCATTTCCTGGTTGCCATATTTCAATCACATTATAAGCATTCCTTGCACTTGCTTTCGAGTCCGTCTTCCCCCCATAAATTGTAACACAATATGTCGATAATGCAATGAATTGGGTTCAGTGACACACACATTACTGGTTTTATTAGTCTTAAAATATCTGCTTATTTGTGGGGAAAAAGAAAATGAACTATAGTAAAATAATTGCTAAATAGCCTTCCCTGGTTAATGTCAGAAGACTGATTAAAAAATACAGTATATACGGAATGTATTAAACTATTCCTTCGCAGCAAATTAATTGTTAAATTTATTAATGTGCCCCAGACTTTCCAGTTCACAAGTCTCAAGACTTCCCAAAATAGCACAATTGATCACACAGTGCTGTTGTATGTTGAGTCAGAATAAAGCAATATTTTAACCTCTGTCAAGTAAATTTGGAAAAGAAATGTTGGAGGTGTATGTCATTTTTTTTTGCTAGGGCAGTAAAAAGAAGTTACTATTCACAGTCTGCATTCAGCAAGTCTTATTTTGGGTTTCTTTTGCAGGTTTGGTTTTGGTTTTTTTTAAGATGAAAGTCGATGAAATTGTCTTGTTTACAGAACTTTCTATGACTGTAATCTTTGCTGTGTGTTTTCAATAAAAACATATGAGAGCAAACTATGCTTTATGCCCCAGGATGGAGCATGCCTTGGTTGGATTCCCTTCGTGAAAGACACAGAGCTTTTGTTGTAGCGGTCAAGTGAGATCACCATGAGGAGTGGTCTCGCCCTGATGTGTTTCTGCAATATGTTGTGGCTGGACACAATCTCACTGTGCCTGAGCTGAGCTGACTGCAGTGGGTATGGCCCCGACGCCACACCAAATAAACCCTCTGAAAGAGGAGGTGTATTTGGTGGGATTCACTTTTGCATCCCTACTGTCATGTGACTTTTCTGTCATTTACATCCAGCCAGCTCAGGACACAAGCAAAGTGAGCTTGCCTCTGCCCATAAGCCCTGTAATTATTTCCTGTAATATGAATACCGGCTACTACATAAAGCTCTGGTTCTGTAATTTGTGAAGTGCGATCAGATTTAATTCCTCACCATTCATTCCATAAGAGGTGGTCTTTCTGCAATGAAGTGCAGAATCCTGCCCAAATAGATGTTTCAAAAATTAAGTTTTCAATCCACATGTAAGACCTTCTCACCCCCGCAAATCCTACCAAACACTGCAAATTCACCTTTGGCAACATATTGTAAACACACGGCAAGATTCCTGTTGAAGAAAGAACCATACCATAAGCAATGCCTTTATGGAGAAAATGTGTTCTCACAGCACCCCTGAAAGACCCAGAAAGAGGGGCGGAGCAATGTATTTAACAGAGTGAAATGTTTGACTGAATGACAGATGAAGATCTGAAATGGTGAGGATTTCTTCAGTTCGTGTTAGAAATGCGATCTTGTACTCAGCAAAGGATGTGTGACTGTTCTGTGTTAACTGTTCTATTCAGTTTTCAGCATGTTTGAATAGAGAGACGTTAATATTAACCATACGACAGACTAGTGTATTATTTGTTAAGAGTATCACTTCAGATCCTATTGAAATTGTTGTTGTTTGCAGGAGGAAAAGAAAAAGATTTGAAAACATCAATCTAGGTAGCCTTAACGTTGCTTGTGTGTTTCTCTAACTCAACTGTTTTCCTCCATGGACCTTCCTATTTTACAGTGAATGGGACAACATTTTCTTTAAGGTCTGTCAATTAATTACGTAGAGGACACAAAAGAAAGTTGTACTGAAACAGCCAACATGGTAGGACAGATTTTTGCTTTACTTCTGACCCCTGTGGTCCTACTGAATTGAACTCAGTGGATCGGAAGGGATGCGAGTCAGTGCAAAATGCAGTTCATTCCTGAAATTACATCTGTTCCCAGCCTTGGAAGCAGACTGTAATACCCCTAAAAGAGGCTCTGAACTCAGCCATTTGCCTATAACATAACTATAAAGTATATCTATATCTGACCTATGAAGTTCCAAGGGTAGTCTGGTGTGAAAATGCACACACACAGCATTACATTCAAGTAAACTGGAAGAACAGCTAACTAACTAAATTGAACTTTCTCTGAGCTGAACAGAGAAAGCCCGTGTCTCTGCAGCGTAATACTGCGGAGCAGAATTATCAGAGGTGTATATCCTGATCTTTTTCTATATAGAATTTCTTCAAAACAATCCAAATAACCCTAAAAAAAACCAGTAGAATGATCCCAGCATTTGAAATAGGAAATGTAGGCGAGTATGGGCTCATTTCATAATGTTAACCATTGAAAATATTCTAATTTTTGCAGGACAACATTTAGATCAACAAATACATCTGTGGAAAAAGCTTTTCAAAATGCTTTTGGTATCTAGCCACACTCTCAGCTGCTATAATCAATGCAGTAATGACACTTTATATTAATAGAGGATCACATCTCAAATCTCTACTCCATGGCCAATGTAGTGTTAGAAAGCTTAGTAGCCTACACATGATTAGTAGCCTACACAAGGCCTTCTACACTGATTTATGGAGCTGTCTTCATTTTGCTTTTGAAATTCCTATCAGTGTGTGAACATCCTCACTAGAATACAGGGCAAAGTTACTTGGCTGAGAAATTGGTTTCTCAGGTCTAAGCCCTTTGCTTGGGGCTGAGTATCACTGACCAGGCCCTAACAGCAATGAATTTAGCACTATCTGGCTAATTATTCAGCAAAATCCTATAGCTTCAGGCTTAAATTTTGAAAGAAAAAAAAAAAAAAAAAAAAAAAAAAAAACCGACCAACAACAAACCATTGTATTTTGAAAAAAAATTGCCTTTTGAAAAGACAATGGCATGTGGTAAATACGCTTCTGAATCAGAATGTTCAATCAGGTAATTCATGTCTACTTTTCATGTAAGTAGGAAGAAAATCTGTATCCCTCTTCCCAGTTCATCCCAGCTTCCTTAAGTCTAATTTTGGACATGCCTTGAACACTTTTTGCTCTTGGAAGGAATTATGAAAATGAATACCAAAGAAGAACTCTGTAAGAGTCCTAACTGCAGTAAATAAAATTAAAGCCTGAAGGAGCAGGCCTGGAATAAAAATTTGGTTTGAAAATGGCATGAATATCAATTGCCTTTCAATAAAATGGAATTTCCCTATGAGCTGTTTTTCACTTGGGAAAACCATGAGCTTATACTGTGATTTATTATCCTGGCATGAATTTAAAATGCTCACCTTGAAGCAGCTTGGGAAAAAGCAAGTATTTTGTATAGTTTTTTTCAACTTTTGTGATTTATGCTATTTAATTTTATTTCATTAGCCCAACAGATCAGAGAATCACAGAATTTTCACAGTGAGAAAAGACCCCTAAGATCACTGCATCCAACCATCAACCCCCAAAAAACCCCCAAAACACCCAAACAAACAAACAAACAAAAAACCCACCACCTCACCATCCCACTAGAGCATGTCCTGAAGTGCCTCATCTACACCTGAATACCTCCAGGGATGGTGACTCCACCATCTCCCTGGGCAACCTGTTCTAGCACCTGACTACTCCTTCAGTGAAGAAATTCTTCCAGCTATCTAGTCTAAACCTCCCCTGGTGCAACTTCAGGCCATGTCCTCTAGTCCAGTTGTTACTGACTTGAGAGAATAGTTCGGCACCCACCTCACTACAGCCTCCTTTCAGGTCGTTGGAGAGAGCGATAAGGTCTCCCCCCCTCAGCCTCTTCTTCTCCAAACTTAACAATCCCAGTTCCCTCAGCCTCTCCTCATAGGACTTGTTCATCAGACCCTTCACCAGCTTATAAATGACTCATAAATGAAATACATGTAATGTCAGTAAATGGATTAATAAAGTGTGTGTTGGGGGGAGGTTCATCTTTATTACATAGCAATTAGAAGTTTAAAGGGCCATAGGAATTGGTGGTATCTTACAAGACCTAGTTATAGAATGTATTAATGGCAGTGGAAAGCCATCACTGTAGCCCAGAACTGGGGAAAGCTGCAGTGGCAGAGGAAACAGTCATCCACAATGCACACTCGAGGGGGTAAAAGTGATTTCTTAGTAGTAAACATCAATATAGTTGTTTATTTGTTCAAAACTGCCCCCCCCCCCCAAAAAAAAAAAAAGGTTAAACTACCCAAACTTATTAATGCCCATGTTGGTTGTACTCGAGGAAAGGAAAAGGGGCAGAAATTCCTGAATTTGTAATGCTGCCCCATGCCACAAATGTAGTTGTGTTTTGATTATTTTTTATTATTACAGCACAGTTGTCAGTGTCTGCAGCAGAGACACAGAGATCACACAAGACTGACAGGCTGTACTGACCCTTGCTTTCTTGTGAAGATTTAGCAGTCTCCTCTACAGGCCTGTAGACAAAGGGTGAAGTCCTAGTACCCCACAGGGTATTTTTGTAAAACTTCCAAAAAATACAGCAAGACAACCTATAATTTTGTAATTGTGTGTGTGTGTGTGCAGAACTATAAGGTTTTATAGTTATAAAGGAGAGGGCCTTATTGATGACTGAAGATTTTAATTAATGTGCAAGTGGCACAGAAATCCTTTGTTTACACTGTAGCTGTTAATAATATATTGTCTAACACCACGAGGAGGAGAGTTACATGCAATTTTATTTTTTTTTTTCCTTAACAGTGACTATGTTCTCTACCCCATCACAATAGTGACTGGGCATTGGTGTACTCTTGTCCTTACTTCTTGCTCTAGCATGGCAAGGCCCTCTTATGTGCTCTCCTCTGCCAATTCTGGTTTTACTGTAATCACTGAAATCACAGTGGTTCAGGATCTTAATTCACATACAATTTTACCTTGCCCTCAGAATCAAGAGTATTATTTACAGCCTAACGTTTGGGGCACTGGGGATGTCCACTGGCCTGAAATGTTTAAAATTTTATACACTTAACCTTTGTCTGATTTGAGCAGACCTGATGGGAAATCTTTCCCTTGAAGGATTTTTGCAGCCTGTGCTGCAAGGAATTTTCCTGCCGCTTCTTCATAGCTGCCTGCATCAACATTTCCAGGCTCCAAGTCAGCTGCACTCTTTGGGTTCTCCTGCCCAGCACTGTGAAGTACTGTGAGATTTCAGACCAGAAGCTTATGACTTATTTCAGAGTACCAAAGATCAGAAGTCGTCGTCTGAAGTATCCTGAGCTATAGCTTCAGAAGTGACTTTCTGCCTCTTAATACTGAAATATCTCCAAAGGTTAAGACCTCTAACATGCATTGCATTAAGTTATGTAATAGTAATAATGCCAAAGTTCATGAAATTAAGAGTTACTTGGTAAATATTACTGTTATAATGTACATCTTGCCTTGAAGGAATGTTGAATGAGAGCTCAGTTGTGTAAATATTTGGAAAATAAAAATACAAATAATAATACAAGAATAGAAAAAAACCTACAAAGAACCACTAATATTCTAAAATTAAAAGGTAGTTCCTTGCTGTCTCTGAAATAAACAGTAGTAAATGAAGGTTATCAAGATGCATCAGGGAAGAATGAGGCCATTTTATAAGGCATGCCAGTAATATGACTAAGAACTTCTAAAGAATTCAGGCTTAGGGTTGTCCTTGCTTGACAATACATTAAGATGCTATTTTTTTCATAACATAGAGCTTACTCCTATACAGAGCAGATGCAAAAATCACATACCTCAGCATAAGCAGGACAGAAATGTGGTGTATGTTTCACTTTGGCTTTAGATTATCTCTGATCTCTTCCAGGAATGAATAAATTAGTCGTCATCCACCCCCCACCCCACCCCCCCCAAAAAAAGGGGGGGTATGAATATTGAATGACTTTTTCTCAAAAATATACCAGTTGATATTAAGATTGGAGCCATCCACTGAATTGGAATGTCCTCGAAATAGCTGATATTTTGACTGTTCTTGATGGGGGAAACCCCCACCACCCCAACAAGATGCACACTGTGAACTTCTGGAGGAGAAGGCAGCCAGCTTCTCCTGGCTGTGGCACAGCTTTTTCCATGGGTCAGGAGGGGTGGATTTTGAGTTTGGCCATATCACATCATCTGAGAAACTTGCCTTACTTTTATTTCTTTTTCAGATCCCTCTTATGTCAATGAAACTGTGGTCATCAGCACTAGTTTGGTGTTTAAGTTAGTGATTTCCAAATTCTGGGATCCTTTAATGTGTTAAATTTTGGAAGCAAATACTTCTCAAAAAAAAAAAAAAAAAAAAAAAAAGTAAATATTTTCCTATGATATTTTTAAACAATCTTTATTTTAAATCCTTTTTTTT